>MUZC01000291.1:22934-86165 GCA_002072015.1 Radix auricularia
ATGTCGTAGCACTAGTTTCCTGACTAGCGCTACGACATGTCGTAACGCTAGCAACATCCGACCGGGTCGTCTGCCGCTACGACAATTGTGTAAATTATTAGCAGGTACATTAATACAGTACAGTATACTGTCTCTGAATACTCAGGACTAGTCTACAACTTCACTTAACGTAATAATGATAATAATTTTCTTTTTTAATAATGCAAATTAATCATAAATACATAATTGTCATAATGGCATGTAAAAATTAGTATAATATTATTTATATCAGTACAGTGGCATAGCTAGAGGGGGGGCGGTCTGCCCCGGGCGGCACGACACAAATAACAAATAACCACTTTACTTAACCACATTTTGAGGGAGGCATTTGTGGGAAGTTAATTCAGTTTAAAAGTAAAGCCATGTCCGACCACCAGCTCTTTAATTTTCTGAAGGAGTAAAATCTAGGTGAAACAAAACTTCGTAATTTCAAGTCTTGGAAAACAGGTCGCACATTTGTTTGATTACATATATTGGTTGTTAAACTAACGCAAACTCATTAAAAAAATTAGGTTTGCTCAAAACATGTATTGATTTGTTAGGAAAATCAGTCGGTATACATAAAAGATGACGCTTTTATTCGAAAACTACACAAAAAAAACATGTTACTGCTGGGCCGAAAAATATAACTTTCTCAACAATCGCTATCAGTGTTGCTAGTTGTAAAAGAAGCTTCTTCAAACTGAACTTGATGGAAAAAAATACCTTCGTTCCACTAAAAGTGATTTAAGACCACAAAATCTTTCAATATTGACCATAGAACAAGATATTACAAATAATTTGAAATTTTGATAGCATGACACATGATTTTTCTGCTATGAATGTTAGTAAAGTAAATATATAACTATGTTTACATACAAATGTATACCATTTCTTTGCAAAAAAAATCACTTATCTATTAATACAAAATAAAAGAATATTAATTGGTAAAGTTTTTTGGAATAATGTGTTGCCTCATGGGGTGGGGGGTGGACCTGCCACCTCAGTAACTTTCTTGTTGCCTTTAAAAAAAAGTATCTTGTATTTTTATAAATATGTATTTATAGGTAAATCATTTAATGCAGCCGCTTTTATTACTGCTTACATAAATATGACATGCAATGGTAAAAATATTTCCAAACTTTAATTCGCTTCAATTACAATTATTTATTCATGTTTATTGTTAATTTATATAAAAAAATCCATCATGTGATTGACTTAAGGGGCCATTCATTAAGGACTTCATGCTATTTTGGCTGATTCTTACCCCCCTCCCCGTCATTACACTTCATCATAAAAACTTAGACCCCTTTTTCCACATGACGTCACAAAACTCCCTCCTTCCCTTTAAAACCTGTATTTTCTCTTTGAAAATGAGTATGTTTCTAATCAATTTTTTGTAATTTGAGTAAATTTTTAGTGTAAATAATATCATAACACGCCTGAAGCCATGTATAAATAAGGGATAGGCTTGGTCAAAAATTTTGACAAATGTGTCTAAATTTAGTCACAAATTAAGGGGAAGTGGCAATAAATTCAGTCATTTATGGATCTCATCATGTCATTATAAATTAGACTAATGAATCAATAAAATTACCACATATGGTAAATAATACGTTCGCCGTCCTTTAAGAAGTTTTTCAATTTTAGTGAATGTTATTATTAATGAAATGAATTTGAAATTTTATAAAATTTCTTCCCCCAGCACAAAAGTAATGAGGTTGCATCCAGCAGTATTCAAAGTTTGGGTCATGTTTTCTCTCACTTTATTTCCACCAAACAAATTTTGGACCCTGGAAAAAATACACATGCTGAAAAAGGTTTGAAATCATTTATAATCAACATTTTTCTCTTAAATCTCATTGAGCATTTAAATATCTTTGTCAAGTTTACATAAATACCAAACATGATGTATTATAAACTATAAATACTACTGTTGTATTCTTGACTATTTTTACATTTTATTACAAACTAGCAAAATACCAGTGCTTTGCAGCAGAAAACCCGCCTAATACCAATTCAAAACCCAAATTGATTTTAATCTAGATCATGATGTATATACTTAATATATTAAATTCACTGTCTTTTCTGTCTGTCTTTCGTGGTCCAGCGGAAAAACTAAATTAAAAAATTACAGCTGAAAATTTAAATATTTGTTTAGCCTGTTAGCATTTTAGCGTGCATTGCGGGAGGGATCTCCACAACTTCCCAAATTTCACGCTACTATGAACAAGAAAAATAGAGAATTAGTGGTGTATCAGTTTTAATATAATACAAAAACTAAATTTGGGTCCCCCGCCCCCAGTTAGTGATAAATTAAATATATTTAAGCCTGTTAACATCCTGGGAGTGTACACAGCAATTTCCAAAAGTTTCACGATTCGACGTATAAGAGCAATTGGTGAATAAGTGATGAATCAGTTTTTATAAAGCTCATTAAAGGAAAAAGTACATTTGGGCCCCTCGCCTTTATGAGAAGGTTTATACTTCTTTTTTGCCAATTAACGTCAGGAGAATGCTCAATAACTTCCCAAAGTTTTATGCTTTTGCCTACACGGAAAATTGGAGAATTAAGGATGAGTCAGTTTTTAATATATGAAAATGAAAAAACTATTTTTTTTTTTTACCTGTTACCATCGCGGAAAGTTACTTAACAAGCACCTTAAGTTTCATGCTTCTACCTACAAGGGAAATTGGAGAATTAGTGATAAGTCAGTGTCAGTTTTTATATAGCTCATTTAGGAAAAAAATACATTTGGACACCTGATAATTTAAATATTTTTAGCCTGTTACTATTTTGGACAAGCACTGAACAACTTCCCAAAGTTTCATGCTCCTACCTACACTGGAAATAGGAGAATAAGTGTTATTCAATTTTTATAATGCCCATATTAGGAAAAAATGCTTTTGGGTCCAAGGTCCCACATGGGCGTGAATTTTTAAAAAAAAATTTCACGAGTTTTTGTCGTAAGAGGGTACCTAATGACCTCTTAAAGTTTTGTGCGTCTTCCTACATAGGAAGTTGGAGAATTAGTAGTGAGTGAGTGAGGGCTTTGGCTTTTATTGATATTAAAAAAATTAATTTGTGCCCTTGACCCCCAGTAAGTGATAAAATAAAATATTTTTTTGGTCTGTTACCATTGCGGATGTGAACTCTCCAACTTCCCAAAGTTTCATGCTTCTACTTACATGGGAAATACGATAATTAGTGATTTTCAGTTTTTATATAGCTCATATTAGGAAAAAAACTATGGGCCTCAGCAAGTTATAATTGAAATATTTTTTCGCCAGTTATTATCGTGGAAGTGTAGTCAACAATTTCCTAAAGTTTCATGATTCTACCTACTCAGAGAATAGGAGAATTAGTGATCTTGAGTTTTTATATAGCCCATATAAGGAAAAAAAACGTTTTTGGGCCCCTGGCCCCATAGAGGGGAATTTTTAGAAGTCTTTTTCACCAGTTTTCTTTGTGAGAGGGTTCCCAACAACTTCCCAAACTTTCATGCCCCTACTACACAGGAAGTTGGAGAATTAGTGATGAGTGGGTCAGAGCTTAGGCTTTTATTAGTATAGATCATGGCATTGTATGATTCTTATAATGATAATCATACTTAAATTTTCATTGTCCAATGATTTTTCAATTATTGATGTTGTCTCTGTGTTATCCTAAAATCTTAGATGTAAACAAAGAAACTCAGTTTTCGTATTGGCTGGGAGAACAGTTCAGCACAACCATAGATATTCTCGGTGATAATTTGTCCCATGAATCCAATGAGGTTCAGGTAAGATTTGTTTTTGATTACGAATACTGAATGAATACCAATAAAAAGACTTTCTTAGTAATCAGTTGTAGGTTGTTGTTTTTTATGAAGATTGCCTCAAGTCTTCAACACCACACTTTTGTGTTAATTTTATGAAGGTGACTGATTTATATTGCTTGCTTGCTATGTAATTTACCATTTCAGAGTGTATAACTTACTGCATAAAATGTTGCTCCTAGGTTAAACTTTTCTTAATTAAATGAAACGCAAGTATTTTTAGAAGAATTTCTCTCATACCAAAGAAAAACATCTGCACTATGCATGAAAATTGAAAGTTAAAGTGAAAAAGTAATTAACTTTTCTCATTTATTTTTTGCATTTCTTGTAAATTATCATAGGGATAAAATGAAAGGCTCTTGAGGCAGAAATGCCTGAGTGTTTATTTTTGGTGGATTCTTTCCTCTTGGATTTACTCCCCCTGATATTCATTTTGATGTGTTTTTTTTTTTTAATCTTATCAGAAATATGCTTTGGAAGCAATGGTTAAGCTGATTCAAGCAGGAGGAGAGCAAAAGTCAAATGACATCAACGAAAAATTGATGAAGGTAGTATTTTGAAGTGTACTTTGTTCTTTTTCATAATATAATTAGATCATATTGGGAATGATTTCAATAATACTTGCTTAGTAGAAACTGCTTTTTTAAGCACCTTTTGAAAGTTAAGAAACTTTTTTTTTGGCTCAAATTTAGGACTCTGTATATATTATGTGTATCTTTAGAAGTGGGCAATGTAGTAGGACTAGTGAAATGAAACTGTTTTTTTAATTTTTATTTTTTTTAACTCAGATCATTTTGGCGCACCTGCTGAGTAAGGACCTACATCGAGCACAGTTAATACAGCAGCTACATTTAGACCACAAGGAAGATGAGTCTGATTCAGGCACCATCCCTTTATGCCTAATGCTAATCAGGAGAAAGATCAAGTCATCTGAAAATGTTAGCTTCATATGTCCTCAACCTCTTATATTAAAAGATAGCTTATTTTAAACTTTAAGTACACAACTTTTATTACTAAATTATAAGCTTAAAATATTATATGTCAGCTGGAATCTTCACTTTTTTATTTCAAGGTTTGTCTGTTGTTGTTGTTTTTTTTTTTTGTTGTTGTTTTTTTTGTGTTACAAAAAAGTAATTATTGTACTTTGGTTTGCAGGTTTAAAATTATTTTTTTTTTCTTACATTGAGCAGCCTCCTGATGTTTTTCTGTACAACTGTTGGAGAATGATAAAACAAGTGGCATCTCATGCTGTTGGTAACTCTTAGTTTATATTCATCCAGTTTCAATAAGAATGTTCATTTTAAACCTATGCATAGGTCCTGTTTGCAAATGTTCATATTTTAAAGCAATGCACATGTTCATTTTAAAACTGTGCATATGTCCTGCTGTTGCAAATGTCAATTCTGAAAACCTTGCTTAAGTCATTCTGCTTGCAAAGAAAATATTTTGAAAATTATGTTTCTGTATTACCTCCTACAGATACCCAGTCTAGATGTCTGCTGACTGGTGTTGTATGTGATTTCCTTACCAACAAGGTATTGTCAGTCAAGATATTGGGGTTGGGGGGAGAGGGGGTCTAATTGATTTAAGTAACAACTATTTAGTAAAAAGTGTGTACAATTAAAAAGAAAGTTCATTCCATGAATATTTCTGCTTGCTCCATTCCTCAGATGCCCACAGGCTTATACAGAGAAGTTCTGACCGGTATCTCAACAGTGATGGACAACATGTCCTCACCACTTAGACTCACAGATTTTCTCTCAGAATCTTTCAACATAGGTGAGGATTTATATGTGTTAGTATACGTCTCAAGTATTTAGTGCACATACATGGGAGAAAGGCTATGTGTAGCCATGGTTTAGAAGTTTTTACTGTACCACAGATAAAAATTTTTAAAATGCACTGATATTTATCTCGACTAAGGGGAATAGAAGACGCTTTTTTTCACTGTGTTTTAGAATGAATCAAAAGGGAAAATATCATTTTGTGCATTCTGTGTGATAATGCTGGAATAAATCTCTTTTCCAACAGGTGGCGCTGTCAGTTTGATGAGTTTACATGGCCTCTTTATTCTCATGCACAAATACAATCTGTAAGTGCCAATAGCTCAATGATGTTCTAGTGTAAAGAAAAAGTACATCTTTGGGATAAATCCGCCTTTAAAAATGAAATGATTTAAATTGCTGGTACCTGTAGTTCCCAAAGAAAATGTTGTACCAGCCTCTTACTTAAATATAGCTTTAATTATAATGAATTATTAACTACTCTTGTAAGGTGAAGATCTGATCCAATGATATATTGGAATAGGTTGATAGTGTTGAGCTCTCTGTAATAGGTTGATAGCGTTGAGCTCTCTGTAATACGTTGACAGCGTTGAGCTCTCTGTAATAGGTTGACAGCGTTGAGCTCTCTGTAATACGTTGACAGCGTTGAGCTCTCTGTAATAGGTTGATAGTGTTGAGCTCTCTGTAATAGGTTGATAGTGTTGAGCTGTCTGTAATAGGTTGATAGTGTTGAGCTCTCTGTAATGGGTTGATAGTGTTGAGCTCTCTGTAATAGGTTGATAGTGTTGAGCTCTCTGTAATAGGTTGATAGTGTTGAGCTCTCTGTAATAGGTTGATATTGTTGAGCTCTCTCTAATGGGTTGATAGTGTTGAGCTCTCTGTATTTTAGCTCACTCTTGACTCCTGTTAAAACAATTAAACACAGGTTGAATGAAACTTTGCTTTAAAGTATTAAATATTTGATGCTTATCAACTAATCTGTCTCTACAGCCACTCAACATATATTTATAATTAATTTTTTCTTACTTTATTTTTTCAGTGACTACCCAGACTTTTATGCCAAGCTATATTCTATGTTTGAACCACAAGTTTTCAGTGCCAAATACAGAGCAAGATTCTTTCATTTGGCCAACACATTTCTTTCATCAACGTAGGTGCCTCTAATGGTCAATAGTTCTACAGATTTTTGTTTTAACTCTTAAAGTCGCAAAGTGTTGTAATGCTTCTCTTCCCACTATCCGTAAAGCGTCATAATGCGTCCCTAGATACCACTATTGCTAGAAATGAGATCTCGGAAAGTAAAAACTCTTCAATGCTTGAAAAATGATGTATTCAACTTCCGGCAATGGTGGCCGTTGCCCGCGCTAGTGTTATCGCTCGATTCACAATGGTTTTTTTTTTTGGTAGTTTTAACTTTTTTTTTTTCGAAGATACGTTTTTGCTATACTTTATTACTAAAATAATAGTGCTAAATTACAGGTAAATATTGTTTTAAACTCATTACTGTCTTTTGGATGCGTAAAATAACCATTCTTAGCCTTAAAAATGAAGTCAGTATGACAATAATGTTAAAAATGGATTTTACACAAATTTTTTAATTTCATAACCGGTTTATCGTAATACGGGAAATCCTTACGGGACTGAGGCAGAAGTTTATTGCAAACCCTTCTGCGACTTTAAGAGTTAATGTTATATTCGGATTTTCTTTCCTATGCATTGCTGTTACATTTTTTTCAGATTTATGTAATCTGGTAACTTTAAAAAATTATATTTTGTATGTGAATTGAATTTTCTTATATATTTTTTCAGTCACCTTCCATCTTATTTAGTAGCAGCATTTGCCAAACGTCTGGCCAGGCTATGTTTACATGCCCCAGCTACTTCAGCTCACATATGTATACCCTTCATATTCAATCTGATTGCTCGACACCCATCACTTGAGGTCATGCTTGGAATAGGCAGAACAGATGGAGGAATTAAAGGTATTTTACAGACACACACACAACCAGTTAAAGTACTTAGCACTGATGTGAGATAGGCTTTTTTTTTAAGTGTACATTTTCTGCTATGTTGTTCAAGCCTTGCAAGACAATAAGTGGCCAACTGTTATAAAATGGAAAAAATTATAACTTTACTAGGGTATCACCCGTCAAAAATGGCAGATTGATTTCAGCTGCAATCTATTGACTGAACTGAACTGTCCCTTAACCCGACGCTGGGTCGTTGGGGCACCATTTTGAGCCGCGCACTATCTCATGCCATGTGTCACGGTTCTGAGCTGCCTTCTGGGAATCGCTAAATGAAAGGCCGGTCCACTCTTTGATATTGTCCTCCCAACTCTTCCTTGGTCTGCCTCTTTTCCTTCTTCCCTGGACTGTGCCTTGCAATATCGTCTTTGAGAGATCTCCAGATCTTGTCACGTGTCCGTACCATCGTAATTTCCTCTTTTTAATTGAGGTGAGAAGGTCCTCGTAAGGGCCAATGAGACAGCACTTATTTTGTCGCGGACCGCTTCGTTCGTGATGTGCGCCGTGTAGGAGATGTTTAATACCTTTCGAAAACATCTCATCTCAAGCGCATTAATTCTTTTTTGGAGCGTCCAAGCCTCTCAACCTTAAAGGAAGACTGACATCGCCAGATAGCGCATTAGTCGAATCTTTGATCTCAGGGAGAGCTTCTTGCTTTGCCAGATGTTTTTCAGTTTGCTTAATGCTGCAGTTGTTTGGGCCGTTCTGGCAAGAATTTCTGGCTTTGAGCCTTCATCAGATATTATAGCAATCTATTAATTTTGTTAAAAATGTACATTAGAATAAAAATAATTTAACTCTTAATGTACCACAGCGCGGTAATCCGCGGTTTACCGTTTTGTATCAAAGAGCGATAATGCGCGACTCCATACAACTCTCTTTAGAAATGAAATTACAGAAAATAAAAACTATTCAGTGCGGGATGAACGATGTTTTCGACTTCCGGCAATGGCGGCTGTTTACCTCGCTAGTGTTATCGCTCGATTCGCGATGTTTTTTGAAAGTTTTTACACTTTTTTTTCGAAGATGCGATTTTGCTATACTTTATTACTAAAATAATAGTACTAAACTACAGGTAAAAATAGTTTTAAACTCAAAACGGTCTCTGGGATACATAAAATAACCATTCTTATTCTAAAAGATGACGTTAGTATGTCCATAATAATAAAAATGGATTTTACGCAATTTTTTTAATTTCATAACCGGTTGATCGCAATTCTGGAAAATTCTTACGGTACTGAGGCGGAAGTTTTCCGAAAACCTAATGGCACATTAAGAGTTAATACAGAACTTTCAATAATTTTATTTATTTTTATTTTATTCCTTTATTTCCAAATTTATCAATTTTAAGCAGATGTTCAAAAAGAGTTATTTTTGGTGCTGTTATTTGGTGCGCTGCTTTCTAAAATTAGTAGCGTCACAGACGGGATGGTCGGACAGAACATACATTGCAAATTATGTATATTTGATTATACTGTCTAAGCGATTTTAATTCTTTCAATTTATTAATAAATTTCCCTTTTATTGACATTTATCTCAAGACCTTACAGATCCGTTCTTACCTGAAGAAGCAGACCTTGCCAAGTGTAAAGCCATTGACAGCTGCTTGTGGGAACTCGAGGTTGGTTTATCAATTAATTGTTAGATGCAGGTTTAGTGCTGTACGCAAGTCCCTGACGAGATAAACTTAACATTAACTGAGATGAGAAGGCGGGAATGTTTTTTGTTTGTTGGGGTTTATTTTTTTTAGTGTGTTTAAAACTTAGACCAATGATGTTGAACATTAAGTAAAATTAATGCTCATTCTTTGCAGGCATTAGAGCACCATTATGACCCAAGTCTGTCCCAGAAGTCTAAGAAGAGGAAGATGCCGGAGCAAGATTTGTCCCCTTTGCTTGAAGCCACCACAACTGATGTGAATATTTGATTTTCTTAACTTAATATGACATTATATTATCTTAATGTTACATGATCTCATGCATGGATGCTGACTATTTAGCTAATCTTTACAATCCATTGAGTTGATTATAGTGAGCTACAGTATTAAAGTCCTCTATTAATCTATGTGATAACAGATGTCAATGGCTATGCATTAACTCTTTAAGCCCCAGAAGGTTTTCGATAAACTTTCGCCTCAGTCCCGTAAGGATTTATCTTATTGTGATCAACTGATATGCAATTTTAAAAATAGCGTAAAATGTATTTATATTATTATTGTCATACTGACTTCATCTTTTAGGATAAAAATATTTATTTTACCTATCTAAAAGTCTGTTTAATATTATTTTTACCTGTAGCTTAGCACTATTATTTTTATAATAAAATATCGCAAAATCACATCTTTAAAAAAAAGATAAATTTACTAATAAACTTTGCAAATCGAGCGATAACACCAGCGCGGGCAACAACCGTCATTGCCAGAAGTCAAATACATCATATTTCACGCATTGAAGAGTTTTTATTTTCTGGGATTTCGTTCCTAAAGTGAGTTCTATCGAGGTGTGCATTACCACGCTTTGGGGCTTTAAGTGTTAACAAACTTCACATTCATCTTTGCCCTTGTTTGTGAAGGAGGGATAGGAGCTATTTATTTTTATGAAAGGAGTTTCCAAGTCAATCTTATATCCTTTTTTTCCCCCATCAGGTCATTGCCACATATGCTAAGAAGATCAAGAAAGACACCATCCCACTAAACTTTGTAAGAATCGGTGGCCTGAATTTGCCAGGAAATTTTATTTTATAGTTTATTTCAAGTCATTAATAAAATGTTTTGCTGCTCTACTTGGACTGTGTTACTGTTTTGTTCTTTGCTGCATTGTGATTGATACTCCATCAATTAAAATTAGTCACCAGAAAGTGTTATATTCTCTCAGATACAATAAACAAAACATAAATTTAAAAAAAAACAAAGTTGAGTAAATAAAAATGTTTTAATCAATCTTTAGGCAATCATGGTATTAAGTTTTTTTAATTTTTATAAAGAGGAACAATGGTAATATAATACGACTCCAATATTTTTTTTTTTTAACAATATTCAACATCATTAATTATAGTATGTAATATTATTTCCTTCGTTATATTAACAATACTCAGATATATATCACTGTTAACTATTTCACCATCTGTACACAAAAATACAACCATATGAAAAATTTAGTTTTGCACTAATATGAGAAGCCAGGGATATCTGACAAGTTAGATATCATTTCCATGATCTTCAAAGAATTCATTTCATCATCATGTACATGTATGATAGAATTGAGTGAGGATTCAATGTGTAAATATTTACAAATCTCAATTCTTTCACTGTCACTAACACTACTAGTGCCAGGTAACTTTAGTTACATAAATATATTTATACCACTATTTTGAGTGTTTTCTTAATAGATTTCTCGGGAGATTAGGTTTGAAAAATTGTAATGATAATTAAAAATACTATGTTTGACTAAATGAAATAATTCAATTATTAATAAACATAGTCTTTTAGAAGTCAAAATCTATATTTAAATTTAGGAATCTGTCAAATTTTTAAAAAATGTGACCTGACAACATAGAACGATTCAGAGATTCATTTTTATATTCTTTTATATTTTAAACAATCTTGAAAAAAAGTGCTAGACATTATTTTAAGACTAATTAAAATACCTCCAGCTAATATTAAACTGCATGTAAACAAAAGAAAACTCAAATAGATTTATCTGAGTTAATGGGTTTTTAATGTATTTTTGAACAAATACACATCAAGAGTCCTCCAACTTGATCACATCTGTTGTGTCTTCAAGAGGCCCCTGACTTGATCACATCTCTTGTGTCTTTAAGAGGCCCCTGACTTGACTACATCTTTTGTGTCTATTTTTGCTGGTGGGTCAATGGTCATTGAGAAGCCAAGTATTTCATTGATGAGGATCTCTGAGTTGATATCAAAGGGCAGAGCATCCCCAATGAATGCCACACCCTTCTCTGGCTCAAAGGGCTCATCCTCACAAGCCCCACCCTCCTTGTTGAAGCCCAGTAGAGTTGTCAAATGTTCAGAAAGCTCCTCTTCAGTCATGTGCTCACCTGGAAATCACAAACAGAGATTTCTAAATGCTTTCATTCGATTACTGTTATTTTAAAATGATTTCTTACAGACACAGTTTATATGAACTAGGACATTAAACAAGCTATCAAGAAGTATCCTTAACACTAGCTCATGTAAATGAATCATCTTTTAAAAAAAATATAGTAAAACTTCTATTTATCAAATGCATCATAAAAAAGTCACATTACCACTTTTTTTTTTTTTCATCTCATGCCACTATTTAAAAATTACTCTGCCATTTTTATTACCAAGAAACACTATTAAATAGTTGAAGTACCATTGGTAAATTTAATAAAATTAGATGATGATTGTAATGAAGAGACGATCCAAACCTTTCTTTTCCAGCAGGTTAAAAAAATCCCCTCTTTCAATGACACCCCCATTAACAACACTTTGTGTCTCTGACAAGGTCTGGAAAGCCCACAGCAGCTTCTCGGCAGAAAGTCCAAATGCCGGTCGGTGGTTCACATACACTGCACAGAGTAATGATACATTTTAGATGTGATATACTTGAAACAGAGTGATAATACATTTTAGATGTGACATACTTGAAACAGAGTGATGATACATTTTAGATGTGACATACTTGAAACAGAGTGATGATACATTTTAGATGTGACATACATGAAACAGAGTAATGATACATTTTAGATGTGACATACTTGAAACAGAGTGATAATACATTTTGGATGTGACATACTTGAAACAGAGTGATAATACATTTTAGATGTGACATACTTGAAACAGAGTGATAATACATTTTAGAAGTGACATACTTGAAACAGAGTGATAATACATTTTGGATGTGACATACTTGAAACAGAGTGATAATACATTTTAGATGTGACATACTTGAAACAGAGTGATAATACATTTTAGAAGTGACATACTTGAAACAGAATGATGATACATTTTAGACATGACATACTTGAAACAGAGTGGACTAAAGCAAATGTGGAAGTGCAAATTATTAGCACCACCATCACTTTCTTAAGCCAATGAGCTCATCTCAAAATGGTTGAAGTAAAGGAAATATGTTTGCTGGGCCCGCAGTTGTTCTGAGTCTTAGAGTGAGGATCCTCTCCGTGCCTGATGACGGTGGTTCAATGGATGGTAGAAGAGTGTTTTTAACAGCGAAACCCACACCATGCTGTCTAGGTTCGTCTTTCGGTCTGCCTTGCCAGAAGAAGGTGTAATTGGCCTCTTTGAGTGAACCGTTGTCTGGGAGCCTGGTCTCCTGAAGGCATGCTATGTCAATCTTTAGCCTTTTAAGTTCTCTATCGATTATTCCTGTCTTCCGTGTGTCGTTTATGGACTGCAGATCATCAGTGATGCCGGGACACATAGTCCTCACGTTCCAGCTAGCGATTCGAAGAGCTGGGGTCTTCTTTTTCTTTTTTGTATTTCTTGGTGCAGGGCTTAGTGGCCCACTTGTTGAGTGGTACTCTAATCTCCACGCACCCAGTGGAGAAGGCAGGCCATGACGGGATAGCACCTATTTGACTGGGGGCTGCCCAGTTTGAGGCGGGCGGTAGCTCCAACACTCTATTCAACTCCGGAAGAGAAGGACCAGTTCTATGGAGCGTTAGACCAGGCAATAGCCGGCATCCACAAAGACGAGGCAATCTATCTCCTAGGAGATTTCAATGCTAGAGTGGGGAGCGACCACGAAGCCTGGCCCACCTGCCTTGGACTATTTGGAAGAGGAAAGTTAAATGAAAATGGACAAAGGCTTCTGGAATTGTGCTGCTCACGAGGCTTGTGTGTGACCAACACTTTCTTCAAGTGCAAGGATATACATCAAGTATCTTGGAGACACCCTCGATCCCACCAATGGCACCAGCTGGACCTCATTATCACCAGGCGTGCACAACTAGCTAGCGTCCTACTCACTCGCAGCTATCACAGTGCCGACTGTGACACGGATCATTCCCTTGTCGCCAGCAAAGTACGAATAATGAGGAAAAACTCGTACCACACAAAGAAAAAGGGAAGTCCACGCATCAATACCTCCTGCATGAAAGACCCTGCGATAGCGCAGCTGTTCAAAGACAAGGTGAAGGAAAGTCTCTCAAAGATGTCCCCATGCGTCACCATTGACTCCAAATGGACGCAACTGAGAGACACAATCTATACATCCGCAATACAAGCCTTTGGCAAAAAATCTCACAAAAACACGGACTGGTTTGATGAACATTGGGACGAGATGAAACCCGTCACTGAAGCAAAAAGGAAAGCTCTTATGGCTTACAAGGAAAAGCCTACACCTGACAATTTGCATGCTTTAAAAACAGCTAAGTCACTTGCCCAAAAGGTTGCACGTAAATGTGTCAATACCTACTGGCTTAAGCTCTGTTCCAGTATACAATCAGCTGCAGACATGGGCAATGCAAAAGTCATGTACGAAAACATCAAAAAGGCAACGGGCCCCTTGACGTCAAAAGCTGCTCCCCTAAAGTCCAAAAATGGAGAAATTATTCAAGACCAGGCAGCACAGCTAAAACGGTGGGTTGAGCATTATCTGGAATTGTATTCAACAGTTACCACAGTCTCCAGCACCGCTCTAGATGACATCCCAGATATGCCACTCATGGAAGAACTTGATGTCGTGCCCACACAGGAAGAGCTGAGCAAAGCAATTGACAGTCTAGCTTGTGGAAAAGCGCCTGGGAATGATGGAATACCACCAGAGGTTCTAAAGAGTGGCAAGACAGCTTTACTCCAACCATTGCACGAGATTCTGTCCCTCTGCTGGGAACAGGGCTACATCCCCCAAGACCTAAAGGATGCAAATATAGTGACACTATATAAAAACAAAGGTGATAGGAGTGATTGCAATAATTATCGCGGCATTTCACTCCTTAGTATTGTAGGAAAGACCTTTGCCCGCGTTATACTAAAACGTTTACAAAGCCTAGCATCCCGCGTCTATCCAGAATCTCAGTGTGGTTTCCGGTCCGGTCGGTCTACCATAGACATGGTGTTCTCCATACGACAGCTCCAGGAAAAATGCAGAGAGCAGCAGATGCCACTATACATTGCATTTGTGGACCTTACAAAAGCCTTCGACTTAGTCAGTCGCAACGGGCTATTCCAAATACTGGCAAAAATTGGATGTCCCCCTCACCTACTTGCCATCATCAGACAGTTCCATGAAAATATGCTTGGCACAGTACAGTTCGATGGAGCTAAGTCAGAGGCCTTCCCTGTCAGCAGCGGAGTTAAACAAGGTTGTGTACTCGCACCAACACTCTTCGCAATATTCTTCTCTGTACTTCTTCGATACGCATTCAAGGATAGCAGTGAGGGAATCTGGTTACATACCAGAGCTGATGGAGGACTTTTCAACACTGCCCGCCTCCGAGCCAAGACCAAAACGACGGATGTCCTAATTCGAGAGCTACTATTTGCGGATGATGCGGCACTAACAGCACATACAGAATCTGGTTTGCAACAACTCGTGTCAAGCTTCTCCAATGCCTGCAAAGAATTTGGTCTGCAAATCAGCTTGAAAAAGACAAACATCATGGCCCAAGACACTCGACCTCCTCCTACCATAAATATCGATAATGAAAACTTGGAGGTTGTGGACAGCTTCACCTACTTGGGATCCAAGGTCTCCAATACACTGTCCATTGAAGAAGAAATAAACAGCAGAATTGGCAAGGCAGCCGCAACAATGGCTAAACTAAATAAGCGGGTCTGGCAAAACACCAAGCTAACGGAGAAAACCAAACTGTGCGTCTATCGAGCCTGTGTCATCAGTACACTACTATATGGGAGCGAGACATGGACCACTTATACATCACAAGAGCGTAAGCTTAACAGCTTCCATTTGAGATGCTTGCGCCGCATCCTTGGTATTAAATGGCAAGAAAAAGTGCCTAATAGTGAGGTACTAACGCGTGCCAATACCCAAAGCATGTTCTCAATTCTTAGTGAAAGACGCCTGAGGTGGCTAGGACATGTCAAAAGAATGAGCCCCGGCCGCATCCCGAAGGACCTCCTATATGGTGAACTTGCTTCAGGAAAGAGGAAAACAGGTCGCCCACGCTTGCGATTTAAAGATGTCTGTCAAAGGGACATGAAAGCAGCCAAAATACATACAAGTGACTGGGAGTGTAAGGCAGAAGACCGATCTACGTGGCGCACAGTTGTCAAAGAGGGCGTCATAGTAGCCGAGGAGCGAAGAATGGAGGAGGCTGCAGACAGAAGAGCTAGGAGAAAGGCCAAAACATTTGGAAGCACAGAACTCGTGTGTAAAAACTGTGGCAAAGACTGTCACTCAAGGATAGGACTGCACAGTCACTCGAGGAAATGCAACCCAACCCAACGGTGATGCACCATCGTCTCGCGAGACGGAAGGATGCCGGATTAAAGGAAATATGACTAATTATATGGAGAAATGATACCTGCCAGAATAACAAACATTTTTAGTTTCCTTCATTACAGCCAAACTAGTTAATGAACAAAAAGTCCCCTTGAGTTATATACAAGTCATCTACATACACTTGATGAAACCTCCCAAGTCAATATCTTCCTGGGATTGACCAAGGTCGACATATTCATTGTACGTGATACAAGTCATCTACTTACACTTGATGAAACCCCCCAAGTCAATATCTTCCTACGATTGACCAAGGTTGACATATTCATTGTACGTGATACAAGTCATCTACTTAGACTTGATGAAACCTCCCAAGTCAATATCTTCCTGGGATTGACCAAGGTTGACATATTTATTGTACGTGATACAAGTCATCTACTTACACTTGATGAAACCCCCTAAGTCAATGTCCTCCTGGTAATGACCAAGGTTGACATATTCATTGTACTTGATTTCATTAAGCATGTCCTCAATCTGGCGATAAATAAAAATGTCAGTTTCTTGGACTTCGTCCTTGTGCAATAAAAAAAGGGTTTTGAATAGGCGAACTTACATTATTATAAATTTAATAAATATAAATCTTACTTGAAGAATAAACATAATTTTTTTCTTAATTATAAAAATTACACCTACATGATCGAATGAAGCTTTGAGGAAATAAGTTTAGACCAATTCCATAAGCTCTATATATAACCTTAGTATTACTCTCATCCCCTATCACTCTTTCTGGTTTTGTATCACACCACAGCTAAGCTTTCTTTTTATTTGTTTAGTAGTTTTATTATTTTTGTTTTGTTTATTTGTTAGTTGTGGAAGGTTTTTTGCTGACACGCTTGTTGTTATGTGACATCTTGTAAGGATGATAGCTATGAATAAAACGAAGTTTTTTTTACAATCTGTTTCACACAGACAAATGAGAATAAAGTTCTATTAATTATTAAATTACCTCTTGCTCTGAGGGATAAAACCCCATGGCCCTCATGATGTAAGGTACTTCAGTTAAAGGAACTCTGTTACTGATCTGCCTTGTGTCCATAGAGTTAATGCCTTGACTGAAAGAAATTGATGAATATTATTTACTCGTGGTTTTGAAAACAAATGTATGTGGTCCTTAGGTTACAAAAAATAGTTACATTGTATGTAGTAATACATTTTCATACTGATCTACCGGGTGTCCATAGAGTTAATTCCTTGACTGAAAGAAATCAATGATTATTATTGACTCTTGGCTATAAAATCAAATTAATCTGGTCCTTAGGTTAGATTGTGTGTAGTAATACATTTTCATGTGTTTTTGTGTGGAGAAACACAAGTTTGATAAGTTACACTTACTGCCTCAGTTGGGCGTAATAAAACAAATCTTCTAGTTCAGCAAAAAGTTCCCCATCTCTGCCGCCCTCTAGCAAGCCATAAAAAGGAACCAGATCCTCCCCGCCTAGCTTGGCTTGGGCATGTAGAGCTCTGTGGGGAAGTAAAAACAAGCTTTGTATTTAATCTTTTTTTAAGAAGTGGATTTTACATAAAGTTCATAAAGAAAATATAATAAACCAATATGCAGGCACACATTTTAATTGTGACATGTTAAAACAGACTGATCTTAACTAAATTAAAAAGATTTAATGAAATAAAACTTATCAAGGCATCTTATCTTAAGATATACAGACACTCCCTTCTATGCAGAAGATAATTGCGTCCACAGACCATGACAGATGATCTGTTGGCAAGTGATGCAGTGTTTGCAGGCCACGGCTATGTGGCTTCCACGCATTACCCAGCCGCCTAACTAGTGTTAGGTACCCATTCAGTGTTGGGTGTCTCAGGGATGCCCGTGGCCCCGGGAACAAATCCTTGCCTTGGCATGGATTCAAACCCGTGACCATCGGTATGCCATTCGAGCGCACTGCCACGCGACCACCGCATCCCTGAATATTAAGATAGTTTGTGTTTTTTGCCAAAAGTTTGAATAGGAAAAGGATACTAAAATAGGGTTGATATAATATCTGGTTTTGGGTATTGTTGAGTTACTGATCTGCATGAAATATGCATATTGAATTTAGCTCAAAATTTGAAATGATGATTCTAGTTATTATTTTCAACTAATTTGTATTATTAAATTTAAATAGTTTATTTAAAAGTATATTTTCCAAAAAGACACAAATCTCACAATGTAAATTGGCTTTCTTCATGATGCAGATAATAGGGTTGTATAATTATTATACAAGTATTGTAAGGCTTTTTGTGATAATTAATGCCATAATCACAATACTGTAGTTTCTATATAAGAAAAGATAATCATCTAAGTGACATGCTGGTCAGTCTATCCATCAAACTAAACCCATTATATATATCACAGACAAATTTGCTTACTGTATAAACTCCTTCTAAAGCCAACTTTAAAAAAAAAATCTAGAGGAAAAGGTTGGAAAAAGGGGGGGGGGGTTGGTTTACAAGCAGGTCATAGGTGATTTCTGAATGAACATTGAATAACGGTGTTGTTATGTAAATCAGTGGTTTGCAAAGTGGTCCTTGCGGGGTCCCTGGTATGATTCAGGGGGTCAGTGGAAAATTAAAATTAATATGGGGTCCCTGAACAAGGCCAGGTTTAATATAAAATAATAAAATTGTGATCTATTTTTATTATTATGGAAATAAAAAATAAAATAAAATACAATACTTTTTCTTCTGATTAAATACCATCTTAAGTGCTATTATTCAAGGAATACAATGTTGTTTTACCTAGAAAAGGAAGCAGGGGTACTTTAATTTTTACAGCTATAACCAATTAAAATACTTGGTTTGAAAACAGACAAGAAAGGTGAAATGTTATTTACTGATTATAAAGATTTTTTTAAAGTTAAGGCTATACCCTTGATTTTCCGGCATACTTTAAAAAAATGCACCAAACAAATTTAGACACAAAAAATCTTAGTGAAAGTCTGCATGGATCACTAGACTATGTCATTAGATCAGTTGATAAAAATAACGTCATGAATGAGAGATTATTTGCTCAACATTGTTTGGAGAATGAAGAAGACTATAATAGTTTACCTATTCATTTAGAAGTATGTTGGTTATTGAAAAGTGCATATTTAAATCAAATTTATGCTCTATTAGATTCAGTTTTGGAATTCCTGTAAAGCAAAAACAATGATTTGCAACAAAAGTAACTAAAAAATGACATATCCTTTATGAGTGATTAATTTGCCAAATTTAACTAAACTAATTTGAAACTACAAGGTGACCAATTAAATTTAATCAAAACAAAAAGCGCAATATCTGCCTTTGTTGCAAAAAAATTTCTGTACAAACAAAACTTAGGAAGAGGAGAATATTCTCAGTTTCCAAATCTTTCTAAATTGCTAAATAAATATAAAGATTTGCTGGCTTGCTGTGAACACTTAACGACTCTTCATGTAGTATGAACAAAAGATTTGAAGATTTCACTGGATATTCCTGACTGGTAGATGAACCCTTTTGCTCTTGGACAAACTCAGATCCCAAACACAGATGAATGAATCCATACTTATATAAGAGCAGCTCATTGAAATATCCACAACTGAGCAACTTAAAGCAATGTTTGAACAAGAATACCAGAAATTATGTTTTTAAAAAATAGATCCTACCTAATGAGTACAGAAGTTGTTGACTGTTTTCCCGTCTTCCTATTTCTTAGGACTTAGAACAATGATTAAGTGCCTTTATGAATCTCAGCATAGAAAATAGAAACTGGCTAGAAGTTAGTGCTCGTAAGGATTTGCGTTTGTTATTCACAAACATTTAGTATGTCATAATACATTCTTAAAACCTCATCACGTTCATCCAAGTCATTAGTAGCTTTAAATTTATTTTTTTAAAATTATAATGTCAATAAATATTTTCTCAGTTTTTCACTGGGGGTTCGTGGGCAAGTTTTGACTATAAAGTTATTTAAATATTATTTTTATAGTGTTAAATATATTTATACAGATCAAAGCCGAGTTAATTATGGCCTGAAAGACCAAGGAGGGGGTGGGGTGGTACTACATGTTTTATGAAAAACTCTTATAAATAAGAAGTTCAAACACAGACCACTCTATGTTTTTTAGGTTTTTTTTTAGGTGGTGGTGGTGGTTGGTAGGGGGGTATTTCTAGCCATTTTAGCTTAGGAGATTATCTCTATTCCAGTATAAAATAACAATTTTCTCCATTAATTTTTTATAAATGTTGTCTTTAGTTGATAATTTTGTTTCATCTCCTAACAGGTGATGTATTTTATTTAACATACGCAATGTTGATTTCCCACATGTGCACTGCGAAGTCTGGACCACCAGCTGTAAACAAATAAGCTCCATCAAAGCTGCAAGTCAAGTTGGATACCTGGAGGTAATAAAAGAAATAGGACAGCTGATGTCAAACTTTTTTGTCACACAGAACATTTTATGTACAAACAAATGAAGGTCTCTAAGTTTGGAGTGTAGACAATTTTCAAATCAGGTGTAAAAATAATTAGAATTTTCATCAGGTTCTGTAAGACCAATACATTTTATTCTCATGAGCGGTGGTCAAGTGGTAGCGTGCTTGACTGGAGTACCGATGGTCACGAGTTTGAATCCATGTGAAGGCGAGGATTTGTTCCAGGGGCCTGAGGAGTCCCTGAGTCACCCACCTCCGAATGGGTACCTAACTAGACAATAGTTAGGCCACTGGGTAATGCGTGGAACCCTTATAGCCGTGGCCTGTGACAGCTGAATCACTTGCCAGCATATCATCTCTCATGGTCTGTGGACGCTATTATCTTCTGCAAAGAAGGAGCGTCTGTATATCTAAGATAAAATAAGCCACCGCCTTTTATGTTGTTCCTCTCAAACTGTCATGGTGGTCAAGTGGCATGCGCACTCAGCTGGCGTAGCGATCTCCGTGAAGACAGAGATTAGTTTCCGGGGCCAAGGGAGCCCCTGTGTTCACCCAGTTCCGAATGGGTACCTAAAACTACTTAAGGAAACAAAGGGGGCTGGGAATAGCCTGGAGCTCTCATAGCTATGGCCTGTGAACGCTGCTTCAGTTGCCAACAGACCGGCATGGTCTGTGGATGCAATAATCATCTGTATAGAAGGAGCTTCTGTATAGATAAGACACGACGTAATACTTACTCCACTGGGGTGGGCAATGAGAGCCATAGCCAGGTGAGGATTTCCCGTTGCTGGTAAAAACTGCAGGCCAATCTTATCGTCTGTGATGTAAGCTAAAAATCTGTTCTTGCTCTCGTCCTTATCTGTTGGAACCACCATCATCCTGGAGAAAATGGTCATGTGACATGAGAGGGAATGACATTGCAAACAACAGAGTTACCAAACATGAAGTGAAAAGCTTTAGGTTTTCCTGTTTAGAGAATTGGGGATCAGAAAAATCATCTAAAAGTCACACACAAAAATGGTAAATAGCAATTGTTGAAAATGAAAATATCTATCAAAGTCTGTAATGTTTTTAAAAAAAACTTGTATACTTTCTGATGGGTGATCCATAAGTAGGTCCCAGTACTGTCTTCCTGCACATCTTTGTGGTACTGTTGTAACATTTGAGCTTGTACTGATGTATGATTAGAAAAGTTTAAAGTTAAATTTGGTGAATTAATTAGCTACTCATCTAGAACATTTATACCAAGAGCTGAGAAAGTAATTTAATCTTTAAATTTCATTTTTAAAACTATTTTATACAGAAAAAACTTTAATTTCTGTGTAATAAATTATTTTTTTATATATTAACTTAATTGACTGAAAAGTTCATGCATTAACAGAACTATTCTTATTTCTAGTGTATTAATAATCCTATGAACATCCCTATTTATTGTTGAGATGTTAAAATCCTAAATTAGCACCCCAAAAAAAAAAAACACAAATTTTTTTAAGCTAAGAAAAAAAATTAATTTAAAAAATAAATCAAGTTATGATAAAATATTTCTTTCATGTACAAACCTGATCATTAGCAGTGAGGAAAAAATGCTCTTTGGTGATTGGTGGATATTTTGTCATGCATTGGGGTATGGCTGCCTGTTCAATCCTGTCAAAAGCTATTGGTACAACTTTGTTAGTTTTCCCAAAGTGATGAAGATCATATTCAATCTATAAAGGTAAAACAATTTTTAAAAAACAAGCTTTAGTTACTATTGTCAATTTTCTAAATGTGTTTAGAAAATAACTTAAATATATGAGAAATTTTACATAAAGGCTGACTAAAATTGGTATTTAATTTTAGCATCAAATAATTGTGTAGAAATACTATGTAATGAAAAAAAAAGGACACTTTCAGTGGTATGAAAAAAAAAGCAGTTTATCAATTATGCCTCAAAGCAGGAAATATAAGTCTATGGTCATGCTCATCGAAAATAACAGATTTTAGATGGTAACATATTTGTACATTATATATTTAAAGGGAAAAGAGTTTTCTAAAATGAAAGACACAAAAATTAACTACATTTGAACAAAAAAATTAATTACCAGCATCCTGTCTTCTCCCAGTGACAATAGTTTTGGTTGGTTGGTGTCTAAATGTATTTCAAAGAGTAAATCTTTGATTGGCTTATAGTGAGATCTATAACGCCCATGCCAAATGTAGGGACTTCTGCCTTCTTTACGCTGTCTTTTGTAAACAGTGATGGTGAAACCAGCATCCTGTAAAAAAAGGTTAAAGCATCACCACTCACTTTGAAAAGAAAATAAACAAGAAATATATTTTATACACCAAACTTTTTTTTTACATTATTTGGTACCGCAACTGGTAAATGTAAAACTGATTTATTATGCTATTTTTTATAATAAAAAAAAATTAATGTTAATTTCAGGCTTTGTGTCTCTGATCTTTGTACACTTATAAACTATGTTAGGAGCTGTCACTATTCCTTTTAAAAATCTATATAAATAGAAAATAAATAGCTTGGAAAATATGCCACATACCCTGTTCAGGAAAAACCATATAATAACATATTTTTATGGCCTTGATGATTTATATATGTCAAAAAAACTTTTAAGAGTAATTATGATTTTTTTTTATTTAAAAAAAGAGTCTTTTCCAATCTTTTAAATTAAAAAAATATATTGCTAATCACATGAGGGATATTGTGAACTTACTGCAGTGGCAAGGTAAGTAGAATTGTGGCTGAAAGCAAGGTGCGTGATTGGATCTCTGGCATATTTGAAAGGTTCTTTGAACTGATCCAGCAGGGCCACCGAGTCAACCAGAAACAATGCACCATTGGTACAGCCCAAAGCTGGAGAAATTATGCAAGCATTTTGTCACACTTGCATTTTTATCAACCACTTTTTTGTTATAGATTATTTCTCACAAATTTAATTTTAGCTAAGGCTTTGCTAACAATACTAGCATGTGTAAAATGTATTCTATTTGCTGAGGAATGTATCATTTGTGAGAAGCTTTTTCTTGTAAAGATAACGCATTACTTAATTTTTAAAATTAGATTAGGAAAGTTGAGCGACTCACCAATATTGAAACCTTTGGGATCAAAAGCACAGCACTGAATGTGATGTTTCTCAATCATCTTTGAAGCAACAACTTCTCTGAAATTAATTTTTTTTTACCTACACTATTTTTATAATGTTTTTTGACAATTGACAAATTAAAGACAAAAATAATTGCCTTTTTAGTTTGGGTGGCAAAAGCAGTACGCACAAAATATCATAGATAATTCTTTTCAAAAAGACAAAATATTCTGGTTATTTTGTTATTTTTCAAGAGCACTTACTTTGTTCTGTAATTCCACAGTTTAAGAAGACCTGAGTAACTACCAATGGCTACAATAGGCCTAGTTGGAAAAAAAATTAAATGAAAATAGCATTTTTAATTAAAGTTTGTTAATTTAAAAACAGATAATGTGTTCATCACTGAAATTCCGGGATAAATTGATTAGATAAAATTATCCTCCTATTTTTTACAATTATTTTTTAGGGTATTTGAAATACAATACCAAGATAGTTACAACCTTTCCCCTTCCCTCCCATCCCATATTATGCATATTATCCCCCCCCCCCAAGGATATTTCATTATTTACACAAATTCATAGATAATATTCAAACTTTTTATTGTGACTTCTAACAATAAATTTTTTAATTTTAAAAGTTGGAAAAAAAATATTTAGCTGTAGAGATTGCACAAATTCTTTAACACGGACTTTGAGCTAATGAAACAAATATTGAATCTGAACGTCGATGATAAACTTGACATTTAGTTCAATGGAATATTTGCCAATTTAGTTTTCAGTTGAGCTTACAGTTGAGGATGGGCAGCAAGGGCGTGCACTGCAGCATCATGTTCTCTGTGTATCACCTGTGAATACACATGTTTAAATCACTTGGAAAAGGAGTCCTAAAAACCATATCTATTAATGGGTTAGAAAAACAATGACTATGAAAATTCCCACAAAAAGTTCAGTGTACTGAAATGTTAAATATCCACATTACATCATGGTTCTGTAAAGCTAAGACTTCCCAGTAAAAAAAAAAAATTCATGTCTTTACCCTGAGTTTGCTTCCATCTGTATTTATGCTGCAGTAGACAGCTATGGCGGTTCCAACAATGAAGTCCCTGATTACAAATGGTTTGGCTTGTTTGGTGGCATCTGAAGGATATTTACTGTTCTCTGTAGCACTGAGGAGAAAAAGATTTATAGTATAAAATATGGTCTGCTTATAAAGTTGCATTTTTTTTAAAAATGACTTGATGTTAAAAATGAATGGTTCTTTCTCTTATACAAACTATTTTCAAGCAGAGAAATGAGACAATATGTACCAAAATCAATTATTTGTTATCATTGTGCATACTCAAGTGCTATTAGCACAGATACTGATTTTGACAACCCTTTCAATTTACTATTATACTGACATTGTAAAATTTACAAAAGATCTTCCATATGGCAAGAATGAATGCAAACTGACACAAATTTGAGGGTTTTGGTCATTTAAAAAAACAACAATATTTTAGGTTGAAATATCCTAATTCATTGATGGTCATCATAAACTTGTGCAACACTTCTTATCTCGTATGTCCCATGTGTTTTTATTGAAAACTTGCATTGCAACCTTAACTGTGTCATTCTTTGCCAAAACCATTGGATTATCGTTTTCTTCTTTTTTTAAATTTGAGCTTTTCTTGTACCTCACTCACAGAACATACATAAAATAAAAAGCTGTTGTTCTCGAGACATGATTTTTCTTGACTTTCTTCTTAATTATTTCATACTCTAACAACTAAAATGCTACATAACATTTTATAATAGTTAGATTTTATGTTAAATAAAAATTGGACAAAATTGTAATTTTTAAAAATATTTAAGGTAACTTACACATTGACAAAATCTGGCATATGAGCAAATGAAATAGCTGTACATGGACCAGAGTGAAAATCCTGGTACCTAAAAGGGAAAATTTTGAGGAAAGAAAGATTTATTTTGTAAAATATTTAAGATTGTTTTTAAAAAAACAAAAACTGTTTGTTCAATTTAAAAAAAATTAATGTAAAAGCTTTATAAATAGAAATTTAATGTTTCATCCCATAAACATTTGATCTCTTGTATTCCATTTCAAATTTTTATAACAGTCCAACATTGTACTGAAAATCTACATGTGGAAGAAAGTCAGCAGTCCCGAGCCTGTGCTCTTCATGGGGCTTCCCGGGAAACCCCCTCAGCTCTCTGGCCCCCTAAGGGATGTAAAAGCTGAGAAGCCCCCCCCCCCCCGAGCGGTTGCTTCTAGAAGCGGCCACCTGGGCGTCTAGGCCATTAGGTCGAAAACGCCTCCCATTAAGGTGATCTCCCAAGGGAGGGGTGGAATTTTCCTTACTTCGACTCGCTATCACTTCGGCGCCACCCTGGCAAAGCTTCGTACTAAAAAATTCAAACTTACAGCGTCTAATCTATCACTTACCAGTAGATTAGCCTAAGGCCTTGATCATAGAACTTTATATGGCCTGCAGTGTCACCAATGACAATGTATCTGAAATTAGTCAGGGAATATTTTGTTTAAAATCAAAGCCCTACTTTCAAGCTAAATTAAATCTCAGCTGTAAATAATGAGAATTTTAATGGCAAAGTGCAGAAAAAAGCTCTTATAAATTCTTAAAATGAATATTTTATTAGATATATGTGAAACCAAAACCCAGTGCTATAACTATAAGTGAAACCAATGTTACAAGTCAAAGAACTTGATGATTCATAAATCCAACAATTATGTGTAAACTAGCTGACAAAGCTACATGCCAGTATGGTTGAACTATAAGTCTTTGAGAATAACTAGCCAATGAATATCAATAGTAAGCTTAAGATTGGGAAGTGCAAGTACTGAATCTTGTCATGTAGGTTGAAAAGATTGCTACTATTAACTGTTTGAACATGGAATGATTACCGAATGTCTTGGTGGTGAACTTAGTAACAGTTTGGTCCTAAATCAATTTCTGGTCATTTTGGTCATAAAATGTATACCCTCTGAGATGATAAGGAACTTTAAAAAAACCTACTGGTCAGTGTTGGTCAGGACATTGATTCCTTTATCATGGACTTTGATGATTTTCAGAGGCTTTTTATCAGCACTTTGGTTGACGTCCATAACTGAGACATGGGAGATAAAAAAGTAAGTTTGTGAAGCTGTCATTGAAAAATGATATGAAATAGAAACAAGAAAAAAAGTAATACTTAACTTGTCATTAATTTATAATTATTTCTTAAATTATAATTATCCTTGTAATTTAACTATTTTAAATGAAAACCTCAATCAAAATGTTATTATTAAATTATTTAAACAGTTCCAAAGATAATCAGAATTTTAAAATATTTTTTAATCATTAGTTTAACAGTGGTTTAAGGTGATGACTTGTCCTTTAGTTAAAAAATAATTGTTTTATGAAATTTCAAATATTTTATACATCAATTGAATATATATATATATATATATANAAAATTCCCTTTCAATATATAAATGCAAAAAACATGGTGTTTTAATTTTTAAAAAACAGAAGATTTGTTAAATATTTTAATATTTTAACTGAAAAAATAAACCAATGAATGCATTATCTTCACTTGGGAAGTGGAAAAATAAGAATTCAATGTTTTCACTATGGCTAATACTTTGCTATTAACATTGTCTATAAAATAAATAATACCATAACAATTGAGCACCAAAAAAATGTTTTTTAAGACATCTTTTACCTCATTTAAAAGAAAAAGTGTATTTAGTGCATATGAAGTGCATATCCTGAAAGAAGGATTATCCTTCTTCTAAATATTATAAAATATACACAATTTGTTTTGTTTCCCATTCTTCTAACTTTCTAAAGGTTGACAAAGTGACAACTGGATATGTTAGGGGTAATCAATGACCACAGTCAATTGAATCAAATAAACTGGAAATGTGAAACAGAAAAAAACAAGTTGTATTTACTCGGCAGACCAGTCCATACATCTATTTCTGGTTTCATGTACACTAAGAAATAAATATTTATAAATTAATTAATTATAATGTAAATGTAACCAAAATTACTTTTGCCTTTAAGGTCAACTAATGAAACATTTATTTCTCGGGATTATTTCATTACGCTTAACTTAAGAAATTTTTTTGAGCCAAGTGTTGTCTTGTCTTATCTATACAAATGCTCATTCTATGCTGAAGCTTACTGCATCCACAGACCATGCCAGTGTCTTGGCAAGTGACGCAGCATTCACAGGCCATGGCTATGTCTCATGCTATTCTCAGTCACTGTTGTTTCCCCAACTATTGTTAAGTAACCATTTGGAGCTGGGTGGACTCAGGGACACCCTTGGCCCCGGGAACCAATCCCAGCCTTCATGAAGATTGGAACCCCTGACCATTGGTATGCCAGCCAAGCGTGCATGTCACTTATAAGTGGTTCCTATAAATATTTATTTTCTACCCCCTGCCCTTATACTCTGAACTAGAGAGGACTGTTAAATAAAGGGAAATGAATGTACAAGGCAGTATACTAGTGACTAAAAATGTGATTTAGGTTGAGTGTGGGGCTTTCCTTAATTTTTACTTAACCAATAACTGGCTATGTAATTTACAAATATAATAATTTCCCTGAAACATTGTTATAAATTCAACAAACTTTTAGATAGTGGACGATTGTTGTCCCAGACAACCAGATTTCCTATAGATGTTGCTGTCAGCGCCCTCGCAATTCCAATCTGAAACAATGACTGACTGTACCGGCCAACAGGTTTGTTAAAGTCGTTGTCACTTAATGGAGGTGCATAGTATTTAATTGCAGTGTCTTCCTGTAAAGATGCAAAATTCAAATGATGCATTGAAGCTTTTAAAATCTGCTTTTTAAAAATTTAAGGCCGTGAAGCCTGATAAAAATAAACCAAGCCTTCTTAATAAACATAATTAGGTATTCCAAAAAAGAGTTCACACTACACGTACAATAAATGAGCAATGAATATTTCCCCCATAAATTCTCTATGATGGTTTTAAATTTCATTTTTTTTTGTTGAGATTTTTTTTGAAAGATAACAGGACGGTAAATTAATGAGACATAGATTATGTCAATATGTCAAATGAGACTGCGGGGATAAAATAAAACTTACCCAGTGGTAGAAAAGGACCTGGGTCTCACTATTGGTCACCAAATGATGGACATCTGTTGGATCAAAGTAAATAAAGTTTTGTAGTCCATAGGCTGGTTTAAGATCAGCTGAACATATCGGAACATCTCCATCCACGGTCCAGTCCCAAATGGCCAAAGTCTAAAAGAAACGATGAACAAACAAAAAAAATAATTAAAGAAAAAGGGAGACACAAAGAAAGAGAAAAGTGTAAAAACTTATGCATTACAACTTAATATTTTTTTAAAATCTTAATTAAATCATCACAAACCATCCCCAAAGGGATTTAAAAATAAATCCCACAGAATACCTGGATGGGCAGAGCACTGAGAGTTGCCAGGTAGCGTGAATCAGGTGTTAAAGCCACAGCAACGACTCCACCTTTTGGGTTGGGGTCAAACATAGTCTGGATTGGGGTACTGCCGTAAATACAAGATACAATATCTAAGATGTGATGAATCTCTTTTTATTAAAATAGATTTGATTAATGATAATTAAGTACAGTCGAAACCATTTATCTCGCCCTCCGTTATCTTGCCAACCCTATTATCTCGAAGCTTTTCGGGAAACCCCTAGGCCATCAACATATCTGGGTTTGACTGTATGTCTATGTTTGCTTATTTAACTTTGAAATTATTTTGATTAATGGAAAACATGCCAACAAGCTAAAAAAAACAAATAATTATACTTAAAGTCCCCTCCAAAAAATACTGTACATCTGCAATAAAAGCTATAACTATAAGAATTCACTTCATGATTAAAGTTTTTCTTGTCTAGAAAATTTAGTTTATTCGTAATTTTTAAAATTAATTTCAATTCTCAAGAAACTATTTGATAGCAAATTTTTTATTTTTCAAAGTAAAATGTGTGTGATTGCAATAAATATACAAATAACTGAATTTTGCCTTAAATGTGTCAGTCTCACATACCCCGTATAAGTGTCCCAAATATTGACCATGGCATCTGGACCAACATCTCCTGTAACTAGCCACCGTTTGTCCTGAGAAACAGCTGAGCATGTGATAGGGTTCAGCTGGAAAAATGATTTTGTAAAGTTTTGAAATATTGGTCACAAATTTAATTTAGCTTTAAAAATATTAAAAATATTTTGTAAATAAATATCTCAGTTATTCTACAAAGTCAATTAGCAAAATCCTTGAAAAATTTCTTAAAAATTAAAAAAAAAGATTTTAAAAAATAATTAATGGTACAACAATTAAATATTAATTTCAAAGGCTGCCTACTGGCCAAAATAATTATTAACAGCTCTTAACATTAGCTTAATTTAAATCACATTTAAAGGAGCTTACGTGAGCCTGCAGAATGTGCTGTTTGTTGTTTTTGTAATCATACATGATGCCTACATGTGCACAAGGATACATGATGGCCTGCCTCACTCCATCACTGAGATTCAACACAGGTACATTGCGGTTCAAACCGAATGACCACACAATATTCTGGGGATAGAGTCAAACAAAAATGAATCTACTAAAAAAAAATTCAATTACTTGTTACTAATTTAGTAGGTAAATGATAATCAGCTTATTCCCTTGCAGAGTGTAATAAGTTTTAAAAAGGTTTTAGAAACTCTGTAGGAAAAAATTCATTCTTTACCAAGGCTGATGTTGACATTTGACCTTCTATATTTGTATATGACCTAGCTGGGGTTGGCAAGTTCCCTGAATTGGAGGCAGAATTCTGAAATAAAATAATAATGTGAGCCCAGGTCAAATTGGATGAAGGTTAAAAAACACTGGATTGTTAAATGAAGTGTTTAGTGTATAGCCATTTCAGGAATAATACCAAAGACAAAACAGATCTAATTATTTAATGTAATATAAATTTTATGTTGAAAAGAGTGAAATAAAGAGATTAATAAGACCTTTTAATTGTTATATCTTCATTTATTCATAACTTCTTTGACCATTTCATTTTTGTTCCAGCTATCTGATATAATTTCTCAGTGATTCTCAGTAATATTAAGTTGCGCAATCCCCCATTATTTAAATAGCCACTACTGTGATACTTACACTTGGTGAGATATCTAAATAGAGAAAATGAGGAGGGAAAAATTAATAACAACTTTGTCATTCTTATAATTATAAGATTATGTTAATAAAAAATTAATTTAGGTAATTCTATAAAGTATAAAAATATTTACATATTTACACAATGCCAAGAGCAATGTCATGGTTGTTAATTTTAAAATTATTTTTCAAGAGATTGGCACTTTCCACCCCTTTCTTTTTAAAAAAAAAAAAGAAAAGATAATCGATTATTAAATTAATAATATTATGTTAATTTTGCCAAAGCTTAAATTAAGGAGGGGGCATTTTTGTCATGTTGGATATGACTTTTAAAAAATCTGTCTTTCTATTTTTAACTTTAAACAGTAATGAACAAATGGGCATCAAGGTTTATTTTCTACATATTTTGGCCGATTTAAAACAATAAACAAAAACTGTTTAAATTTATAAAGAAAATTTTTCAAGACCATTTTCAACTTAAAATAAATTTCTGAAATATTAAATGAGAACAATAGTTTACAGCTCAAAGACAGTACCAACATATCAGTAACTTTTAAAACACAACTGTAAATTATAAATATTGTGCAGGTTAAAAAGATAATTATTCCCACAAATTTTTTAAATGCCAAAAAATATCTTATGCATACTTACGGGCATTTTTATTTTCATCATAAACATGCTGAAAGTAAAAGAATAATAATCTAATTTATTATATACTTCAGTTTTTGCTAAATTTCAATATTTCAAGAAAACTAACAGATTAATACCAAAAGGAAGTCAATAACCCACCAATGTATGTTATTTTAAAAATGGGAATTTTATATGATAGCTGGAAGGTTACCTTGTCATAAAGACTTGAGCTAAACTGGTCAGCATCTAAGTCCATGTCATGTTGTGTTGATCTGTGAGATGCCTCATAGTAAGTATCTTCTTGTTGGTCATTCTCCACCTTACCTTCATTGTCAGCCACTTGTTCACCATCTCCTTCCTTAGAAACATTTTAAGATGTTAAAACAACAAATAATTCTTTAAGTATTTACTCAAATATATCTGTATGGATGTAAGATGTAATGGTGATTTAAACAGAGTGTGAAATAAAATTCCTAATAAATAGGCTAAATGAGATTATAAATGGTATTGCAATTTCATTTGGAATTTTTTTCTGTAAAATAGTGTATAATGGTGTATAATGGTGTACTTTTGAGTGGGGATAACTAACAGAGATCTTACAAAGAGTGTTACTTGAATGCATGTTTTGACAAGCACACCAGGATGTTAGTCAGTTTTGGTAAAAACTAAAAATTTCTAATATTCATTTAATTATTCGGATTTATAAAATATGCAGCTTAAAATTGAATGTTTAAGGATAAATATATATTTCTTAAAATAGAAGGAAAAAAAAATGACTGTTGACTCAAAACAAATAAAACTTTGTTATATTTTATTTTATACATGACATATACAGCTGCATTAAGCAGGCATAGTCACAAGTCTTCAATAGTTTTGAAAGCTAACTCATTTTTATTGGAAAATATGTCAGTCGGCCAAGTGGTATTTTTATAACATGATCATGCCGGACAATTTAAAAAAAACCAACAACAATAATTAACTATTTAATATATCAGCAGTTTCAAAATTTTAATCTCAAAATTGAAGAATAAAGGGTAACATACCCCAGTTTGAGAACCCTCTGTTTGATATTGAGTTCCATTTGCTTCTGTAAATTAAAGAATTACAAGAGTTCATCAGCGTAAATCCAAAGGAAAAAATATTTTTTAAATTCCTTTAGCCCTCCAGGCCCTCCCCTCCCTTTGAGGCTCAATATTTTCCATTATCCATATCACTAAAATCAATATTAAATTATGCCCACATTTAATTCATTAAACAGATTTTTTTTAAAGATTGTTAATTACATTGTTAGGAAAAATGTAAATTAACCTAATCTTAACTTTAAAATTTATCAGGCAAAATGATCTATTTATAGCAAAAAGAAATCATTTTTATAAAAAATTAAAAATAAAAATCATTAGAGAAATCTGTAACATTCTCTTAAAATTCAATTTTGTATCTTAATTTTTAAATTTAAAAAAATGTGTTCATTAATCATAATTGATGTGAAGATTTAATGAAATTTTAAAGGAGCAAAATTTTTGCACTATTTCTTCTTCTTGATTAAATTTACAAAACTCATTGTTAAAAAATTAAGTAATAAATCATTGTCAAGGCAAAGTCTTTGCATGGAAAATTATTTTATCCGGACTAACAATTAAAACATATCAATTTTGAAAATGAAATTATTTTATTTAATGGTACAACATTTAAAGTTCTAAATTCTGCATAAAGTGATTTCAAAGCAGCTGGCATACAATAAATGAAAACAAGAGCAATCATAGCATATGCCATTTAACTTGAATGTTAGCATAAATGAAATAAATATAATAAACATATATTTTTAATATAATAAATAGTTATTTGAACTAGCGATGCAATAGAGGAAAAACGTGTCATGGTTAATGAAAATAGAGGTAGTTTATGATTTCCCAACAGTTAAAATATTCAGGATATGTTCAGTAGAAATTAATAGGAGTGCGTTTATTATTTTTTCAGATAATATTCTTATCAATCACTTTGTTAGTATCTTAAGTTAAACTAATTATACATAAGATAAAAGAAAACTGGAAAAAATCCATAAAATTATTAGGTTAAGATATATATATATATATATATTTTTTTTTTACATATAAAAAGTTAAGAGACACTTTTAAAGAAGCATTCACTAGGGAGTAGAAAAAAAAACCCACACAAAAAAACAACTACCTCCTGTTTGCTGCTTTTCTTCCATAACTAAACCAGAGTTATCTTCACCATAATGGCTACCGTCTTCAAGTTCTTCATCTTGAATAAATTTACTGTCAACCAAATCATCTTCTCCTCTTTCTTCTACATTGTATTCCATTTCAAACTGGTCATTAACGTTTTTTGATGTAACCTCATCCTGTTCCTCTTCTACTCCATCATCATCCTGGTCATCAACTTCTTTTGATGTAATCTCACCCACTTCCTCTACTACTCCATCATCATCCTTTTTAGGCAGCACATTTTCTTCTGTAGTTTCATCTTCATCATTTAAAGCCTCATTTTTTTCATACTCCTGATCTTCCTCCCCATCCTGTTCTTGGACTAGGGTGTCCTGTCCATAATTTTCTTCGCTTTTCACCTCATGATGCTCTTCCATCAAGTTGTCAACAATATCTACACTACCATTATCTTGATGATAAGGCTCATCATCTTTGTCAGCTTTTTTAAAAACAGTAACGTTGAGTGGCAGGCAAGCATAAAAAAACATTTTAAATAGTTTGCAGCTTTAGAATGAAAATAAAATGACATTTAAATGGCTATGATAATGTAAATACTGTAAAAAGAATAAAAATAAATGGGATAGATTTGGCTATTTATAATATCTTAAAAAATATAAATTCACAAATATTAATTCTAAATTAAAAAGAATAATAATATTAACACGCACACAAATGATAGACATTGTTTTTTTTAATTTTTTTTTTCAACTGTGACTGTTTCAACTCTTAAACCATAATTTTTCAGTGAAACAAAAAATTCATTCATTATTTATTTATGATTTATATTACATGGTAAGGGAGTGTGTGCTAAAGGTTTTAAAATGTAATTAAAAGGCTGACTAAAAAAATTGTAATTTAAAATTAAAAAGACATGAAAATTAAAAATTATAACAAGAACAGATTTTCTCCTTTTTAAGATTTCTAAGCTTTATTTTTAAACTTAAAATACAGAATTTCAAAATGACCTATTTCCCCCTAAAGAATACCTGACAAGCTTATCAAGATTAGAATGACTACACTTTTAAAGCTAAAAACAGTCCACATTATTGTTTAAATATAAAAAGAGAAATTAAACAGTGAATGAACAGATGAAAATTCCATTGAACAACAGAACTAATGTGAACAAATAAAAGAAGCTTTGGTTTTTCTCACAATAAATTAAGAGGGTTTGAAATTTTTAAATTTGGAAAAGGTAACATTTATAAATCAACACCAGAGACAAAAATGTTTGCTTTTGGCTGCAGATTATCTTTTTAATGGAGATTGATTACATAATTAAAAAGATATCAAGACTTCAGTAGTTGCTTTAGGACCATTTTGAGTTGATTTCCTTCCTGTCAACTCTTCAAAGTATTTCTTGAACATTTTCTTAATAACCAAGATATTGATATTATGAAACAACACATTTTACTCCTAGAACATAGAAAAGGAGAAGAATGCTGAATTACCTTCTATACTTTTCTCATCTTCTGAGACATCTTTCTCAACATCATATTCTTCTCCCTCATTATTCTCTGCTTCATCAACTTTTTCTTCTTCCTCCTCATTTTCTCTAACTCCTACGCTGTCATCTTCTTTACTGTCATCCTCTAACTCTTCATCTTGTACATTTTGCACATCAATATCTTCTTTTTTTGAATTTTCTTCTCCTTGTTCTTCAGTTAACTCTATAAAGAATCAAAAATTCAAATTTGAGACAAAATGAATTACATATAAATGTTATGAAATTAAAAGTCTGTCACAAGTAACAAATGAGATTGCCCAAATTTTAATGGAAGTGTGAAACCACTGAGATTAAATCTTAATATTTAAGAGAGCATGAATAAAGACATGATGAAATAATCTAATTTGCATAAGAAACGTATGAACAAAAGTCTCATTTCAAAATTTCATGAATATATGAAATAAAAAAAAGAATAAAGGAAGAAAATTTGCAATAAATTTGTTCCTTTTAAAAATTATTTTAAAAACCAGTAACAAACCTTGTTTTTCATATTCATCGATAATTTCTTGCTCTGTCTCTGATGCTTCCTCTGCAGCTTCAACTTGTTGCTCTTGCTCATTTACTTCACTCTGGCTAATCTCCTCATTTTCTATTGTTGATTTATTGGCATTTGTATTATTAAAATGTTCTTCTTCTGTCAAAATGAAAGATGCAGTAAATGTCAATCAGTTTTATCATCAATAATTCCATTACCAGTTGCATATTAATACCTGAAAGTGAATAAACAATAGAAGTAGAATGGAGAAGTCCAAATAGAAAGACAAAGAAGACAAAAATAAGCAAGAACAGGGTTTGTCTTGTCTTATCTATACATATGCTCCTTCTATACAGAAGATAATTCTGGTCTGTTGGCAAGTGATGGAGCATTCACAGGCCATGGCTATAAGGGGTTCCATGCATTAGCCAGCCGCCTTTATTTTCCTAACTAGTTTTAGGTACTCATTTGGAGCTGGGTAGACTCAGGGATTCCCTACGGAATCTAAACCTTGCCTTCACATGGATTTGAACCCGTGACCATCAGTACGCCAGCCAAGCGCCCATGTGATTCGACCACAGAAATAAGAAATAATTAAATGCAATGTATTTATATTTAATTAAAAATAATAAGCATTTTTAACAAAAGAACTTGTTCTCCAATGGATCCCAGGCCATTTGAAACTTAAGGGACATGTCACAGCGGACTCCCTGACAAAAACTGGAGGCAAACAGGTCCAGACAGACCAACCAAAGAAATAAAGGCGTTTCTCAAAAGTAGTGAAGCAGTAAGATGGTCATAGCTGAAAGTCCACCATCCAGAGGGCAATGCATTCTTTAAACTCCCCCACCAATCTCAGAACATCATATTCCGGCTAAGGACGGGCCACAACAAACTTAGGCAGCACATGTTCTGCAAACTTCAAATTGGAGAAACCGAAATGTGCCGCTGCGGAACAGCTGCAGAGAATGCGGAACATGTGCTGCAAAACTGCCCTCTGTACCTCCACACCAGGTGGCCATTTGGCGCCAGGAAGCTAGCCTCCACGATAAACTGTATAGCAGACTGAGCCAATTGACAGCCACAGCGCAATACATCACGGATATAGGGCTTGTGATCTAAATCCTCCTTCAAAAAGATTTTGAGAACACAGAAGAAGAAGAACAATTTTTCATCAACACAGTTTGTAAATCTAATAATTTTGTACCAATTTTTTAAATGTAAAAAGTTTTAACTTTTAAATTTTTTTCCAAATTGAGTTGAAATGATGTATGACATCATTTTCAATTAAATATGGACCCAGAATATGTTGTTGTTGTTGTTTTTTTGTACTGGTAGGCATGTACATTAAATTCTATTAAAATAAATTTTAATTCATGGTCTAGAGTCAAAACCTTTTTATTTTATTTTCTGTTATAATATATCTGAACCTTTGTCTTATCTAATGTATTACAGACGCTATATTTGTGCAGAAGAATATTGCATCACATGTGTATTCATAGTTTGTGTCCACTCTTGCAATTTTAGAGTTTTTGAATGTTGATAGTGTGTTGATTTTCTTGTTTTTTTTTTAGGCAAGCCATTTTAAGGCAAAATGCCAGATTATAAGAAGAAGGATATGTATGTGCTTGTTTTTAAATACCAAAAAGAAAAGGTAAATATTTTTAACCTTAATCCCTGTCTATCAGAGTATTGTATTTGATGCTGTTGTGTTGTATACCAAGTTAGAATTTAATGTCTTACATATTACATACTGTTACTAATTTACTCTTTGTTCCTCTATCCTCTAGTGTTTTTAGCTCTAGGCTTATTGATATAAACTGGTATCATCAATTGTGAATACTCTAACATGGGTAGTTAGTAATTGGGATTAAGATATTTATGCTTTATAATAAAAACTCAGTATAACTGGTTTATTTATTTATTTTATTTTTAACAAATTTCTGATCATTGTCATAGTTACAGCTTACATTATTTTCACATAATTTACAGTTTTCTTTTATTGTTCATGTTATTATTGTTATCTAGCTTAATCTTTTCAGAATTTAAGTTATTTAAGAGAGGTAAAAAAAAAAAAAACATGATGAGAACATCTTTAAAAAAAACTTTATTATAAATTATTATAAATCAACAGAATTTTCCAAAATAATATTTTGAAATAGTCAATCAGGATTTATAATAACATTGGAATCGACCCATACAGTGATGATACAGCACTGTACCCAGACCCAGTACCTAAATTATTAATTAATTTAAAAATGTAGGCTAAACTAAACTAAACAATAATATTAAAAAATTATAAAATAAACATAAAATGAATTGAAAGGAGCGTTTCTTCAGTTACATTTTTAAAAGTAGTATTATGATTTAGGAAACTGAAGAATAACAAACCATTGCTCTCGGGTTCTTCTGAAAACTGAAGTTCTACGTTTTCAGACATTGAGTCGTATGTGAACGCAAGACCAAAATAAAAACAAAGTTAAATTCATTCAAATCTCCATGCAGCCAGTAGTAGAAGTTCTATACAAATCGGTTGCTAGGAAGCGCCACTGTTTTCAAGATCACGACAGTAAAAAAGTAAAACGATTTTTATTAGCGAAAGAAAACTTATTTTAAATCTGTTTTTTAAAAAAAGGAAATCGGAATGAACATTGAATAGACAATTGTTATTTGATTGTTATTCTTAGTGATGAAATGTGGAACCGGACAAAATAATAATAAATTAATTGATTGACACACTCATTATGCTTTAATCGTCTATGCATCTGACATCTGAAATTGGCATTCATGTATTATTTATTACAATTTTTTACAAACATTATTCATTATCATTATCATTGATAATGATTGCCATTTGTCATTTGCCATTTGCGGCCATTTGCCAATATTGCCATTGCCATTGGCCATTGTTATTATTATTGTTATTTGACTCACTGTTTGAGTAATGATCAGTAGTAATGAGTTTGAGTTTGAGCCATTCATTCAGTTTCAGTATTCAGGCCATTGAATTTAGAATTATTTTCAAATTAAAATAAATACACCAAAAAAATGACACAATTATGGGATGGTTTGTCAGTGATATTGACAACTTCACCAATGTTGTTAACAACATTCGTAATAATAATTTTTTACATGGCAGTTTGCAATTTCTTATATTTGTTAATTTGCTTGAACCTTTTACCAACAACAAAAACAACAATATCACCTGGTGACTGCATACTTTTAATAACAGCCCACCCTGATGACGAATGCATGTTCTTTTCACCAGCTTTACTTGAATTGACAAAAACTTGTGAAATTCATGTGATTTGCACTACATCAGGTAGTATGTTGTAATCCAAAATGAAAATGCAATATTTAATTCTTCCTTTTATAATTTGTAATAACAAATAATTTTGTACAGTAAAGTGCAAAGTGTGTTCAAGACTCACAAAAGTAATCAAACAAAAGTTTTAAATTCAATGTAAAAAATCTTTTTTTGTAAAAATATTATTGTCGAAATAACTCATCTTACCTTTATTAAGGCCTTTATTTATAATCTACTCTATTGATAATGTCTTATGAAAATGCCTAATGGAGACTTTATTAATTTAATGTTCATTTTTAATTATGATGTGTGACTTTCCAGTTCTGATCTTTGAATCTGAGTCTGAGTGTAATGAAAGATGAGCCATTTCTTATCTGTATCTTCTTATATGTTACAGACGCTCCTTCTGTACAGAAGATTATTGCGTCCTACGTATTTCTATGGTTTGTGTTTAGTCCTGTATTCTTACTAGAGTTTTAAATGATGATAAAGTGTTGGCTTTCCTGGTTTCTTCAGGCAACCCATTCCACGCCCAAATACTAGACGGATAGAAAGAAAACTTGTATGTGTTTGTTCTTGCATATGGAATAAGAAAGGTGTTTTTATCTTTATGTCTATCTGAGGGTTGTATTAAGTTATCTTTGTGTTGTATTTCTAAATTAGAATGAATTGCCTTATGTATAATTACTAATTTACTCTTGGTTCTTCTATCCTCTAGTGTTTCAAGGTTTAATGATTTAACTAATGGTGTTACTCTTGTTAGTTTTGAATATTCTCCAGTAAGGAATCTGGCAGCTCTTTTTTGGATTTGTTCTAACTTATCAATATTTTCTTTGGTGGTAATGTAGAATAGAATAAGTAGATGTAGTGGTGTGTTAAATGTTGGAAAGGATGTAATTGTGATAGTAGAGAGCAGATAGGGTATTGCATAAATTTAGGGTTTTGGGCATTTTTGATGTGGTGGAGGAGAGGTTTGAAAAAATATGAAGGCACCATACCCAATTTTATCAAGACCACTAGAAACAGCACACAATGGTTTAGTTATCTAATGATTTGACATATATTTTTGTCCAAACATTTTTTAAAATTAAAAAATACCCTATTCTCCACAGGTGATTATTACAAACAAGGAGCTGTTCGTAAAAAGGAGCTTTACAAAAGTTGTCAAATTCTAGGCATACCAAAGCAGCATGTTCAAGTTTTTGATGATAGGTAATATTGTCGAGACAATATTTCAAATAAATATTTATTAATAGAAAGATGTTGCTCATATTTAAATTGGTGGTGTCACTAAGGGGTGTGGGCTGCACTGGGTGACACCATCACATGGGATGACACCAAAATGTAAAACTTTACTGTGTGCAACAATTTTTACCTAGAAAAAAATTTGAAATACAGTGAAATACCTTAAACACGAAAATGCTTAATAAGAAATATACTTTCTTGAAATGGTTGAGATGCTTTCTCAATATGATCCAGTGCTTAAAGAGCATCTAATGAGATTAAAGTAAAGCACACCTGACACACCACACACCACACACCTGACACAACACACCTGACACACCACACACCTAACACACACCACACACCTGAAACGTGGTGGTCGAGAGGTAGCGCGCTCGACTGTCATACCGATGGTCACGAGTTCGAATCCATGCGAAGGCGAGGATTTGTTCCCGGAGCCTGAGGAGTTCCCGAGTCACCCAGCTCTGAATGGCTACCTAACTAGACAATAGTTAGGCGGCTGGGGTAATGCGTGGAACCCCTATAGCCGTGGCCTGTGACCGCTGCATCACTTGCCAACAGATCATCTTTCATGGTCTGTGGACGCAATTATCTTCTGCATAGAAGGAGCGTCTGTATATCTAAGATAAGAAGATAAGATAAGAAACACAACACACTGATCAAGTGTCCAAAGTGATCAGATAGGTGAAAATTCACAATAGAAAAGTTGAAGAAATAGAAATGTTTCTGGGATTTTTACCTTTAAAGCAGAAAAAAAGCTGTTGACCTCAGTCCTGATATTATTAAAAACTGTAAAGTGATAGACTCGATATTATGAATGAAAAACCTTTAAAAAAAGCCATTTTTAAAAAAAGAACTTAACTATCAAAGCTATCCTAAATGGCCAACACTCTTTTGCTGTCCATGCTTTGTGAGTGACTTTTTTTGAACTCTTGAGACAATGTTTTTATTTGATGCTGCTTCCCCTGCCCAATGGGATGTTTTAACGGACTGCACCGAAGTCTTAGTAAATAGACTATTTACAACAAGCTGGATTTCTCATCATGCTGCAGAAAAGGCAGTGAAAGAAAAATTCGATGAATGTGTGACGGCAAATTAAGCTCTGTGTGATCCAGATAAAAATTTAGACATGAGGTAAAGCGCAATGCATGTTAACTGCTGTATGCAGCTTCATGTTACAGTGCTACCTCTAATTTTGGTGTAATGTACTTGACGAAGTTAATCTTACACAACTGTACCTTCAGTACACTGAGAGTATTTTTGAACAAGCAACGCAGTCATCCAGTAGAGCAGGCTATTGAACAGACGTTCTTAAAATCAGACCAATTTTGAATTTAAATAGAGAGTTGACACAGGTCCAGGATGAGGATGACAGGTTTGAAGACAAGAGATGATGGACTAACTGTGCGAGAAGGAAACAAGAGGACAATGCTTGAGTGTATTGATCGTTTCCATTCTGAACTACAGATCAGATCAAGCGCAATCAATGAAGTAGCAGCCATATTTGAGGCTGTTCAAGCCGAATGTTTGATATCTGCCACTCAAGAGGAGTTACTGTTGTCCATTCCAAAGTTGTCAGATGATAAGCTTTTTATTAGAAATAACAAGGCTGAGAAGGCACATTAAAGCAGCACAGATTGAGCTCAAAGAAGCCAAAGATTGGTCCTTACTGGATCTTTTAAAATTCATAGCGAAATTGGTCTTCATAGAATCTCTGCCCTGTATCACAATGAGTTTACAATTATTTATAATGAGCTGTGTGCCTGTGGTTTCATGTGAAAAAGAGTTTTTTTTTCAAAGTATAATTTTATACAGAATTATTTTCAATCTACAATGGGACATTTAAGGTTTTCTGATCTTGCCATATTATCAATCGAGAGTGACCCGATGAAAGAAAGAGATTTTGATGAAGTTCTTCTCCTTCTTCGTTCTCAATATTGAATATTGAGTTTTGCGTGCCACGAGTTTTTGCGCCAATTGGCACGTGGTCTCCGACTTCAGCCTACTGTATTTTCTGGATTTGCTTCCATAGCCTTTGGTCAGCCAAGACCATCTGCAAGGCAGCAGTTGTTTTTGGCAAGTGATGCAGAATTCACATGCCACGGCTGAGGGTTCCACGCATTGCCCCGCCGCTTTTCACACATTTGGAGCTGGGTGGAACTCGGGGACTCGGGAACAAGTCCCTGGCTTCCCATGGATTCGAACCCGTGACCATCGGAGCGCCAGTCTAGCGCCCTTGCCACTCAACCACCACGCCCCCCCCCTTGATGAAGTAATTAACAAGCTTTCACTGTTTATGGCCAGGAAAGCTAGGTTCTGATTTTGTCAAGATTTAATATAACTTTGTAATTTTAATTATCGCATACGCTTCTAATAGTTGCTGATTGTGAAAACACAATACAGAACGGATACAAACTGATCTCATTTGAGGCAATATTGTAATGGTTGGTAGTGTATTGTAATATAAAACTGGTAACATTTTTTCTATATAGTTCTTAGCTTTTTTTACAATCTTTTACCTATCGACCATGCATTCAATATTTCTTATTTTGCCTTTTGAAAACATTGGACATACATTTACAATTCTAATTAAGGACTCTGTATGTTCTAGGTATTAAGCTCTGGAACACTTGGAGGAGGTCTATGGAGTTAGTCGGGAAGGGGGAAAACCATGAGCTACCGCACCGGGTGACACCAACCCTTGTGACGCCTCTGATTTAAATATATATTTAATTTTAAAAAATCATTTTCTCATTAGTTTAAAATTGTTGAGAGCAATTAAGTTACAAATTGTTTTTTTTTACAAATGTATTCGTGTCTTAAATTAGCAGTCATGAAACCGCATTCAATTGCTTCATTTTACAGTTCTTTTCCAGATGACCCAGAAGCAGTATGGGATTCCAAGAAATTATTCTCAGAGATTGCAGCATCAGTTAAAAAAATTAAACCCAGCCATGTAAGAGGCTATCCATAAATAATGTTACGCTATTTTGGCAGATGATCTGTTGGCATGTGATGCAACGGTCACAGGCCACGGCTATGAGGGTTTTACACATTACCCAGCCGCCTAACTATTATTAGTTAGGTACCCATTTGGGGCTGGGTCACTCAGGTGACTCAGGTACTCCTTAGGCCACAGGAACAAATCCTTGCCTTCGCGTGGATTCGAACTCGTGTCCATCAGTACGTCAGTCGGACGCGCTTGCCACTCGACCACCGTATCCCTAAAAGTAATTATAAAAACATTTAATATATGTCAACCAAGGAAATGATGTTGTGGACTACAAGTAAATATATAAAGTTAAAAGAGTGTCAATGGGGAGAGCAATTAGATTTTTTTTATAAATACACTTATACTTATATGGTTGGGTTGCTATTTAATTTAAAAATTCACAATATTTTAGACTTTTATATAAATATCATCTTAGATTTCGTTTATTTTTGTCTCTAATTTTATGAATTGGTTCTCTTGATCAAGATTTTAACCTTTGATGCTAAAGGTGTCAGCGGTCATCCTAATCATATAGCAGTCTCAGCAGTTGTCAAGTAAGTTGTCAAGTTTTAGTTTTATTTTTCATAGAATTGTAAAACTTATCTTTAAAGATATATGTGAATTTGATATGAAAGAATTAGTAATTTAATTCTGTTATTATGAACTGCAGATGTGCATAACATAATGTTTTTTTTAATCTCAAAATGTTGAAAGCAATTTACTGGACCCCCCAAAATTTTGTTAAAATTAAATTAATTAATGTTTTACACTTTTGCCTTTTTATCCAGGGACAATTTCAAAAGCCAAAGTAAGTTGTTACCTGTGTTCATATTGCAAGTCTATTTAAGAAGATTTTATAAGTTATTTCATAATCCACCATTGATTTTTATTTAATTATACGATTGCTGTATGTATTACCCAATTTTAAATTATATTCTGCTAATTTTTTTTGGCCAGAATCACCAACAATTTATCAGCTAGAAAGCATTGGCCTTCTCCGAAAATACCTTGGAATACTTGACTTGCCATTTAGTTTAGCTTCTGGTCATCCGATGTTTGTTTTATCCCCACCCAAAATACTAAAAGCTCAGGTAATGTTTGGTTTTTTTTAACATGCAACATTTCTAATATCTCTTTTAAATACATTAGTTCAGAATGCCGGCATTTTAAAACAAAAGATTGTCATAATTACAAGAGTAATTTCCAAGCTGTATCATGTAAATTTTCTTTTAAAATTGTTTTTCAGCTAGCAATGTTTGCTCACAAGTCACAACTAGTCTGGTTCAGAATTCTTTACATTATCTTCTCTCGCTTCATGTCAATTAACACTTTGATTCAGTGAAGGGAGACGGAATGTGCAGCCAGGATAGTGAAGGGAGACGGAATGTCAGCCAGGATAGTGAAGGGAGACAGTTTTTGATCCAGACAGGACAGCAAAGAGAGACACAATGTCAGACAGGACAGCAAAGAGAGACACAATGTCAGACAGGACAGCAAAGAGAGACACAATGTTATTCAGAAAGGAAAAAAGGAGACAGAATGATTAATTTAAGCTATTTCTAGGCTCTCAATTCCCTTGAACTTGAATAGACTTTTGTTTTTTTGATAAATAAGTTTAAATACTTTTGATTTATCCTAAAATGTGATGTAATGTGAAGAATTATTCATTAACTAATGTTTTTACATAATCAAATTTCAAAGTCTATCCCCTACGGCTAAATCTTCATGCTCATGCCTTCCAACTGTCTCTCTCCCCCACTCCCCCAAATATTTAGAGTAAAACTAAAATAAATTAGAAAAAGACAAAGATGTATCTGTTCATACATATTTATTGTTTTTGACAATTTACAAATTACAACATACAAAGCATGAAAGCCAACCTTTGTGGCAAGTCTGCCAACCTTTGTGGCAAGTCTGCCAACCTTTGTGGCAAGTCTGCCAACCTGTGTGGCAAGTCTGCCAACCATTGTGGCAAGAAGACAAAGGAAAAGGATTTTACATCAAAGAACAAAATATTTCACAAATTATAAACACAGTCATGTGATCAGGTTTGTTGAAAGCAATACCCCCCACCCCCACCCACAAGTGTTGGGCAGTCATAAAATTATCCATTAAAATGAAATATAATTTTTAAAATGTGTACATAATGCTTTGGCACTCATTATGTAAAAAATAAATATTGACTTGGCTTCTTAATTCCTATTTTGAAATCTGTGAATTGAAATTTAAAATGCTGGTGTTTTGGTTAGCATATTTTACTTAGGTTCCTAAAACATTTTTGCTAATTTAAGTGTAAATATTGTCATGATATAATTGGAAGGTACATTTTGGTACTTGAAACTGTTGAAGATATTTTTACAAGTTATTAACTGTTACATGCTCATACATATCAATATCAAATTGTGCTTCCATGACAATAAAAAATTAAAAAAAAAACCAAATGAATGTTAATTTTCAATGGCTAATAAAATCAAAAGCTAGAAATCTCTAGCATTGTAATTTCTGTGTATCTTGGCCAGAGTAATATCTTGTCTGTCAATTGTGTCTGTTCTTATTCTCGTCAGAGTGGCGTCAGGTTTTTAAAAAAATTTGAAAAAATTTATACCTTAAAAAATATATATTTACAATAGTATCAACTGAATTTGGCTTCCACGAACTTTGATTAAATTAATTATCCACATCATAAATATTGAGACGAATGGATTAGTGATTTATGTAATTTGATCATCTACAGTACAGTATTCACCAGCCATGGTTAGTACAATCATTGAAATTTGGATGGTACCCTTATAACACAACTCAAATACACTTTCAAGGTTTTATGATATAAATTTGGTACTAATGGATATTTTTGAAGTGGTGCCCATTTCTTAAAATGATCATTTTGTTGATGCCGTATTTTGAACCTGACATGTCTGAACACAACACATGTTCAATGTTTACCAAGATTTATACATTGAGCAACAAGAGTCTTACATTGAATGTGTTGATGAGCTTGACATTGTGAAAACCCTGACCAATATATTCTTAATTGATTTGATGCCACTAAATGAACTGCTGGACTATCTGAATGTAATTACAGAATTCCTTTCAAGAACTTAAGTTTAAAGAAGTAAAATGAGATTTACTGCTACAGGCTTAGGATTCCAGTATTGAAGTGCCGGTAACAAAATTTACTATAAAAAAAATACCTATATTAAAAAAAAAGATACATTTGGCTAACAACACAGCAAACAATAACAGCATGGGTGCACCAAGTGCCTCAATGAAAAGACAGCACATAATTTAGCAAGGTACACAGTGGAACAGGTATGAGTTATGGAAAGAGCAGAGGCCATATTTACACTGTTGAAACAGAACTGACAACAATCCAACAGGTAACAAAATGGAATGATGGGAATGACATCAAAGTACTTCAACAATATCTAGAACAGCAACTGCATGCAGGACAAGGACAGGTCTGGACAAATGGAATAGTGGCAGGTCTGAACAAATGGAATAGTGGCAGACGGTGATATGAGCCTGGCAGCTACACACATATCACCTGACAAGACAGGTCTGAACAAATGGAATAGTGGCAAACAGTGAGATGAATCTGGCAGCTACACACATATCACCTGACAACTGCACAAACCCGACACGCCATACTTCAACTCACAACAAAGTTAAAATGGACGTTCTCCGATTTCAAATAAATCGTCAGAACAAACCCTCTTACCAGGTACCACAAAGAAATAAAGAAACATTTAAACAACTAGACTATTTTTATGGCCAACAAATAAAAAGATTAAATTGATTCTTTAACACTACATATAAAACCTTTTAAAAAAATTTGGTTTTTTAAAATTACCATGCGGTCATTTCAAAGATGGTCCCAAACATAAAAAAAAACAAGACCATTCGAATGGCTGTAAATGGCACATATAAATGTTGATAGAACTATTGAACAACAGTCTCTACAGCACATATCAGCAGCAAAATTATATGTAGCACAAGATCAATAAAAGGCAAAAACCTTCTTTTTTTATTTATAGAAATGCAAAAAATACTTGAACACTTATTGGCACAAATGACAACATTTTTAGGTCATAATTATGATACGTCCATGGTATAATAACATTAGACTTTGGCCCAAACTGGCAATATTGGGAATAAAGACTTGGGTTCAAACAGTTCAATTGTAAAGTAAACAAGTTTGACATTTTATGGACTGGAATTTCTTCATTTTATCAATTATTTCATCCGTTCTCAAAAGAAATCAATTATAATTTTTCTTTCACAATTGTATAATAAATTTCAATCACAACATAAATTTTTAAATTGCAATCATAAAAAAAAAGAACTTTTTAACCCGGTCAGGTAACATTTTCAACCCCCCCCCCCCAATCATTGGGTATAAAAATACATCATTGATGTCTTCTTAGTTAAAAAGAAAAGTTAGATCAAAGCCATTACTACCAGATGAATCATCAAAATAAACACTGGAACTATTTTTAATTGATAGTAACACTATCTAGTGTCTTGAAATTTTAAAAAATAATTTCTTTTGGTTCTCAGCGTATCCAAGTTTCAAATAGAATTTTTGATACAGCAAATTAATCATTTAGACTACAACAGTTGCAATGTTTCCTACTATGTCTAGTCAGTCTTATCAGTAATTATAAAACGCTTCCAGAATTAAGTTCAAATTTGAAGACTACTTCAAGTTCAAGGCAACTACACAAAAAAAAAAAAGTTTATTTACACATAAGATAAATTATGACTTCCCATCAAGAGTGGACACTTGCCTGATCATTTACTATCAGTTGCTGACATGACATAAGACAAACTAAGATTTCTCATCAAGATTATGATTTTTAAAAAGACAACCATGGATTTCAATTTTTAAAATACTTCATGTTTAAATTGTTAACTTAAATAACGTACGTTGATGAAAATGTGTCATTATCTCATAAATGGACTAATGATGACTCTGAAATATGTTGTTTGAAAATTTATTTTTTTTTGATTCCACATCTCCAAAGATCTGTAACAGGCTACATGGTAATAGATTAGGTTCTGGGACATTAACAATGCTGCTATATCCCATCATTTATACATTGGGCTGTTTGTAGCATAAGGATGGTGAGGCTAATGATGAACATGTAGGGATGACAGCAATGCAGTGACCATTTAAAACACCAGGTACTTATTCCAATATCAATGTCATTAGGAAGAGAGAGACCTTATTGCACCGGTAATTGTAAAATTGAGGAAACTTAAATTATGCGACAATACAATACTGCATTAGTTGGCTTGGGATTCTACTGATAATTACTGCCTCGGCTGGATTTGGTTTTAACGGGTATTTCCTGTGAAAACTGGATTTGGCCAGTACAGAAAGCGGTAATAGATAAGAATACTGGTTGTTGAACTTATTTAAAAATTATTAGCTTTAAAAAAATACAATAACATGTCAATATTTATTTATGTTCTCTAAAAGCTTTGTCTGGCCAGTTGCTATGGCAACTTTCTCTGGAACTCTTCTTCTTATTTTGAATCCAAATCAAGCTCTGATGTCTCCACCACACAGTGATGATAGATGTGAGAGAACTGTTTCCTAACCCTATAGAGCCATGTTCTATGACACTGATTACTAACCCTATAGAGCCATGTTCTATGACACTGATTACTAACCCTATAGAGCCATGTTCTATGACACTGATTACTAATCCTATAGAGTCACATTCTATGACACTGATTACTAACCCTATAGAGACATGTTCTATGACACTGATTACTAACCCTATAGAACCATGTTCTATGACACTGATCACTAACCCTATAGATTAGAAAAAGATATTTAAAATATGCAAACAATTTTAAAAATTAAAAATATTATTACCTGTGTAAATATCTACACATGAGTTAAAAGTACAAAATATTCTATGGAAGAATGTCATGGTGAATACACAATGATCCTTGAGCACTGAATGATGTACAGTGTGCTCACGGTTTCATATATACACAAGTATAAAGTATTGACCATTAAATCCCCTGCTAAGTAAGATTCTCTGTGAATCAACATTATGGGAAAATATTACACCAGGCTTCAAAAACTACTGGAAATGATTTTGTTTACTAATAATTTTTTACAAATGTTAAAATGAAAACAAAAACTATGGACTGGAGGGATACTTGTCATTAGCACTACTACCTGAGGCAAAATGATTAGTTTGAAGGCAGACGAGAACAAGAGAAATAAAATGTAGGTATTTATATTTAATGGGAATGTCCAAAATGACAAGGGATGAAAGGATAAAATAAGAATGGTTGACATTGAGCACCAGTGTGTGTATGTGGTATTGGTTGGTATGTGTGGGGGGATGGCAACAGTGTGTGTAGGGGTATTGGTTGGTATGAGAGGGTGGCACCAGTATGTGTACTATGGTATTGGTTGGTATATGGGGGTGGCACCAGTATGTGTATGTGGTATTGGTTGGTTTGTGGTGGGTGGCACCAGTGTGTGTACATGGTATTGGTTGGTTTGAAGGGGGGCACCAGTATGTGTACATGGTATTGGTTGGTATGTGGGGGTGGCACCAGTATGTGTACGTGGTATTGGTGGGTTTGTGGTGGGTGGCACCAGTGTGTGTATGTGGTATTGGTTGGTTTGTGGGGGGTGGCATCAGTGTGTGTAAGTGGTATTGGTTGGTTTGTGGGGGGTGGCACCAGTGTGTGTGTGTGGTATTGGTTGGTTTGTGGGGGGGTGGCATCAGTATGTGTATGTGGTATTGTTTGGTATGTGAGGGGTGGCATCAGTATGTGTACATGGTATTGGTTGGTATGTGGGGGGGGGCATCAGTGTGTTATGTGGTATTGGTTGGTATGTGGGGGTGGCACCAGTGTGTGTACGTGGTATTGGTTGGTATGTGGGGGTGGCACCAGTGTGTGTACGTGGTATTGGTTGGTATGTGAGGGTGACGTGGTATTGGTTGGTTCTGTAGGGGGTGGCAGCATGGGTTCAAATAGGTTTGGGTGTCATTTCTTGGCTGCTAGTAACAATAATTATAACATACGTATGGTCGGGAAAAAAAATGAAATTTAAATAACATTTTTAGAGCGTATTTTTAACAACAGTATTTTGAGCCATATTTGTGGTAAATACATATTTTACACTGGAAAAAAAAAGAAATCACCAACAAAAGAAAAATTGAGTTTACTTCAGGAGAACCAGAAAATTTTAAAACATTCTCGTTTGACTTTGAAATATCCCCAACATAAAATTTTTTTTAAAAAAATGAAACAAATCCCCAAAGATAGCAACTAAAATGTAAATTCTCTTGGACTTATCGTGGTTATCAGGCAGTGGTAGAGCTTTGATTTAGCAAAGAGTTTTACTTAAACTTAAAGGTGGTTTAAAATAGTACGTCAAACATCCTAAAAGCATTTTAAAAATTTTATATTTAACCCCTGTTTGGAAATTAATGAATCCCTTCTTCATTGAGTTATCCTTCAATAATATAGTATATATATATATATATTTTTTTTTTAATACAAAAATGTTAGACTTTTATGTGAATAAAATGTAAATAAATGTCTTTGACAACACGACTATGATCTGGGACTAAATAAAAAGAGACAATATTTCAGCACAAGTTTTCCCAGCCTGTAAAAAAAAAACACACAGCGTAAGAGCGGTTGCAAGTTTATAGAATTATAATACAAATTACCCGTGCAAAGGAGAAATAGTGTTCATAAATATGACTAGATAAAAAAATTTTTAAAAAACAACTGTCATTGGAATATTTAAGCAAATAAGATTTCATCTTAAAATTGGAAATGAGTTTAATTAGGAATGGCATGTGGTCGCTGGAATTATGTCAAAAAATAATTCTATACGCAGTTACATTTTAAGACATGTCATTGGATATTTATAATATTTAACACATGAAAAATGAGAAACTCTTAATATTTAACACATGCAAAATTGTGACGGCATTGGAGCAACAGCTAGATTGTGGGGCAACTTTTAGACAAGACGATAAAATGAACTCTTCTTGGTAGAAGATATAAATGATGACCACGGGCCTTGGTTTACCTTCATTATGCTAAGTTCAAGCACAAGATCCACAGTAACGTGTCTATGGCCAATCTCAGATGCCCAAGGCCAGTTGGCCATTCTCGACCAAACATTGTTAGATGGCAATGCCCACGTAGCCATCCTCACGTTCTATGGTAAGCGACTGTACTTAGTCTAAAAATGGCAACACCAGTGAATCTGGTGGTACCAAGTTTTGTGCATCGATTTATTTTTAACAATTTTTTTTAATAACACAGTGTTTGTCTACAATAATGTCAGATACCATGAGAAACCTCATGTTAAGAGAGATAATGCGAATAAAAAAAAATTGTGTCTAAAAATTTAATTTGAAGTTTTCAAAACCCTTATTAAAACCATCTGATAAAAAATTTTCATGCCACTAAATTTTTTCACTTTTCTTTCATAAACCAATTGAGACACATTTTTTAAAAATTTTAATTTATTTACTTTTCAGATTGCTTAAAATGCAATGCACTCCCTGATTTTGCAATATTTATATATTCTTTATGATGTCATGTTTAGATTTGTATGAATAAAAATGTTGATTGAAAACATGATTTTGATTTCTCCTTCTTAAAATAAACTCACAGATAATTTGTTGACATCCACCACCCTGATGAGCTTATACTCAAGCCTATTTGTGAGTCATTCAATTAAAATTTGATATATTGTTGAATTTTACATAATAATTATTATTGAGGGCAGGCATCTTGTATATTTGAAATACAAACAAAAACTAGAAATGTTGAATAAATAGATGAGTTAAGTAAAACTGTTTTTATAAGTTGACCAACAGTAAACTGTAAGTTGATTGGCCTGCTACATCAAAGGTAAAACAACAAGAACAAAGAAATCATTAAATCTTACATGTGTTGGGACACTAATACATTAAAGAGAAACTTGAATGCCATGGTTTAGCTGTAATGAGATGCATCATAGACATGACTAGGTCGTCAAATGGGGGAATAATTAATATATGACTAGGTTATCATAAGAAGCAATCATAAATATGACTAGGTCATTGTCCGAAGTTCAGTTAGCAATCAACAATAAACTGTTTTTAAATCTAAAACTCACTTTAATTAATTGTGAACCAATTCTCTTGAGCCTGATAGCTGGCCTCAACTCAATACATTATGCTTATCATCTGTTGATTCTGCCTCGAAAGCTTGCACTTGACTAAACCAATGATTAAATCAATGGGAAAAAAGATACAAAAAGATCAGACCCAAATAGCACTTGGCAGTGGAATACACATGAACCGTTCTCATCTCAAGAATGTGTTGACACTCTCCCCTGTTGTGTCTCGAGCACCATCGCCGGTTGTACAAGAGTTGGTTGCTCGGTGGAGCCTGGCAAGTTGACGACATCACTGCCCTGGGCTGGCGATGTTGAACTGTCAGCCATTTTGGAAGAGTCAGGCTGAAGGGGAAAAATTAAGCTGAGGTTAATCACTTGTACCAGGGTGAGTTAGCTCACCTGCCCACTTATAAGATTCCCCACCTGGCAATAAGTATCTCACATATTCTAAACTGCCCACACTCCCCAAAACACTTTCTCACCTGCCCACAGGTATGTTCCTTCACACATACTCCACCTGCCCACAGGTATGATCCTCCACACATACTCTCACCTGCCCACAGGTAAGTTTCTCCACCTGCCCACAGGTATGATCCTCCACACATACTCTCACCTGCCCCCAGGTAAGTTTCTCCACACATACTCTCACCTGCCCACAGGTAAGTTTTTTTCCACACATATTCTCACCTGCCCACGGGTGAGTTTCTCCACACATATTCTCACCTGCCCATGGGTAAGTTTCTCCACACATACTCTCACCTGCCCATGGGTAAGTTTCTCCACACATATTCTCACATGCCCCCAGGTAAGTTTCTCCACACATACTCTCATCTGCCCATGGGTAAGTTTCTCCACACATACTTTCACCTGCCCACAGGTAAGTTTCTCCACACACATTCTCACCTGCCCACAGGTAAGTTTCTCTCCACATATTCTCATCTGTCCACGGGTAAGTTTCTCCACACATACTCTCACCTGCCCCCAGCTTAAGTTTCTCCACACATACTCTCACCTGCCCCCAGCTAAGTTTCTCCACACATACTCTCACCTGCCCACGGGTAAGTTTCTCCACACATATTCTCACCTGCCCACAATATGTTCCTCCACACATATTCTCACCTGCCCACAGGTAAGTTTCTCCACACATATTCTCACCTGCCCACAGGTAAGTTTCTCCACACATATTCTCATCTGTGCCACAAGGGCCAGCAGATCTTCAGTCGTGACATCTTGGGTCTCCATGACGTCAGAAACTTTGTCCTGACCGTGAACCCTCTCCACCAGTTCCTTCAACTGCCTGCAGGCCTCCGTCAGCTGCTCTTGCTGTGGTGGAGAATAAACTCAGTGAAATGTTTGAGTTTTATCAGCAGTACAGGGAAAACATGGAGGCAAAGTGACAGATTCAATTAGTAAATGGAAAACAGGTAAACAAGGTATGAGTTAGCCTGACAGGACGTAAGAAAACAGCAAACGTTTTGCCAAAAAGCCTTCCTCAACAAACAAACAATGCACAAATAAAAAGGAATATAAAGAAATGAAAAATAAAAACTTAGCTGCTGTGAAATCCAAAGAGTCAATGAAAGCAATCGTTTGCTTTCATTGACAGCTAAGTTTTTATTTTTCATATGTTACGCCCTGCCAGGTTAACTCATACCTTGTTTACCTGTTTTCCGTCTACTGGTTTATAGGCCTGACTGCAGTCTAACCCCCATTTTATTGACAGATTCAAATTTGATAAGCTACTTACCTGTGACATGCAATTTTTTAAAATAAAATTTATAGCGATGTACTTGACACATTGGAAGAAGAAAAAAATACTATAGTGTGTATTTGAAAGTTATAAATCTTTTACACTACAGAATTTTTTGAACATTGAATGTTTTATAATTTGTTAAAACCATAACAATTTTATTGTAATCACACAGTGGCATAAAATTCGCTATAAATATACATTGTCATGATTTATGCTAGTAAATATGTAGTAGTAAAAATAACCCTTGTTTTTAAACATATAGTAATTGGAGTAAAAATAACCTATGCCAGCAGATAAATAGTAATATAAAAACCCTATGCTGGTAAATACAGAGCGGAACGAACTTTATTTGTAACTATACACGTTTATGATCTCAATATATATACATTCTTTATCAGTAAAAAAATAACATATGATTTGTAAATATAAAAGTGGAATGAATTGTGTACTCAATAACCTACATGTGGATAAAAGGGGGTCAGTAGCCCTGAGCATAAAGCTCTTCATAGGTCTCCCCGGGGAAACTCCCAGGCCCATTGCCCCCCCCCCCAAGGTAGCCTCTGAGAAAGCTGCATGGGCATCTAGGCACACGGCCGAAGACGCCTCCCACTCAAAAATTGACCCCACAAGGACGTGTGAATTTCCCCTTCTTTGAATCACTTCAACCTCGACGCCATCCTTGCTTGGTCATATTAACCAAGGACTGCCGCTTACCTGTTTAATATGATCACAGAATTGACTGCTTTGTAAAGTTTCAGACTTTGTAAAGTCTGCGGAAGTCTGGTGGTTGTTACCACTCTTCTCATCTTTAACATCAACAGAACTGTCACAGAAGTGGTAGCTATAACTAAGACCTGCAAAGATAAAGGGGTAACACCATGTTAAAAGGCATGAATGAAGCTGATACAAGTAGTAGGTCAATTACTATTCACAAAAAAAAAAAAAAAAACATGTTAAAAAAACCACCAGTAACTAACATAAAAATTGCTGCTAATTAATTTCAGTTTGAATGATTGAAAATTATTTTCCTGTAATTGTTAGCACAGCAATTCCAAAAGTGGTTGTAAAAATTAATCTAAACCAAAGAGTGTTACAAAAAAACAATTTTCTGACAATGTCTAATTCTGACAATGTCTTATTCTGACAATGTCTCATTCTGACAATGTCTCATTCTGACAATGTTTTATTCTGACAATGTCTCATTCTGACAATGTCTCATTCTGACAATGTCTTATTCTGACAATGTCTCATTCTGACAATGTCTTATTCGGACAATGTCTCATTCTGACAATGTCTTATTCTGACAATGTCTCATTCTGACAATGTATTATTCTGACAATGTCTCATTCTGACAATGTCTTATTCAGACAATGTCTCATTCTGACAATGTCTCATTCTGACAATGTCTCAATCTGACAATGTCTCATTCTGACAAATGTATCATTCTGACAATGTCTCATTCTGACAAATATATCATTCTGACAATGTCTCATTCTGACAATGTCTCATTCTGACAATGTCTCATTCTGATTATGTATCATTCTTACATCTCATTCTGACAATGTATCATTCTGACAATGTACCATTCTGACAATGTATCATTCTGACAATGTATCAATCTGACAATCCATCATTCTGACTATGTATCATTCTGACTATGTATCATTCTGACAATGTCTCATTCAGACTATGAACTGTTTACAGCCATCCAATTTAATTTTCAGACCAAGCAAAACAAATTTACTTATATGAAATCATCTGGCAATCCTACAAGTGATATGAAAATAAGTAACTTTTGGAAAAATTTCAGATCAGTAAACATGTCTTTATCCCCCCCACCTCCCGAATAAAGTCATCAACTGGGAAAATAATGGCTGTATTCTGTACTCACCATGTCTGCTATCCCATATAGATAGTCTTTACCTCCCCTGAATAAAGTGATTAACTATGAGAATACTAGTAACTGTATTCTGTACTCACCATGTCTGCTATCACCTATAGAGAGAGTCTTTACCCCCCGCCCTTGGAATAAAGTGATTAACTATGAGAATACTAGTAGCTGTATTCTGTACTCACCATGTCTGCTATCACCTATAGAGAGAGTCTTTACCCCCCCCTTTGAATAAAGTGATTAACTATGAGAATACTAGTAACTGTATTCTGTACTCACCATATCTGCTATCACCTATAGAGAGAGTCTTTACCCCCCTCCCCCCTGAATAAAGTAATTAACTATGATAATACTAGTAACTGTATTCTGTACTCACCATGTCTACTATCACCTATAGATAGAGTCGTTCCAGCCGTGTTTCCGACGAGGAAATCATCATCGTCACACTCAAAGTCATCCTCCTCCAGCATCTCGGATGTGACCGGTGTCATGTAGTACCAATCAGCTGGACAACTCTGCAGCAGTTATAGAAAGAACAACAATGTACCACGGGATTTTAATTGTTTGGACATAAATATTTTTTTATGGTGACCCCATCAATAAATCATCAGAGCTACACACAGCTAGTTGAAGCCTGGAATGTAAACTCCGCTGGAGGCGGCAGGGACCAGAAGTCAGAGACAGTTCTCTTCTCCTTCCCCATTTCTAAATTAAAACAGCTGAGAATGAGTAGATGATTTGATTTTACAGTAACTGGGGAATATGACATACTAAATGTGATTTAACTGTAACAGGGTATTATATCATATTAAATGTGATTTAACTGTAACAGGGTACTATATCATATTAATGTGATTTAACTGTAACAGGGTACTACTATATCATACTAAATGTGATTTAACTGTAACAGGGTATTATATCATATTATATGTGATTTAACTGTAACAGGGTACTATATCATATTAAATGTGATTTAACTGTAACAGGGTACTATATCATATTAAATGTGATTTAACTGTAACAGGGTACTGTATCATATTAAATGTGATTTAACTGTAACAGGGTACTATAACATATAAATGTGATTTAAATGTAACAGGGCACTATATAACTTTTTATGTGATTTAACTGTAACAGTGTACTCTATCATATTAAATGTGATTTAACTGTAACAGGGTACTATATCATATTAAATGTGATTTAACTGTAACAGGGTACTATATCATATTAAATGTGATTTAACTGTAACATGGTACTATATCATATTAAATGTGATTTAACTGTAACAGGGTACTATATCATATTAAATGTGATTTAACTGTAACAGGGTACTATAACATAATAATGTGATTTAACTGTAACAGGGTACTATATGATATTAATGTGATTTAACTGTAATAGGGTACTACTATATCATATTAAATGTGATTTAACTGTAACAGGGTACTACTATATCATATTAAATGTGATTTAACTGTAACAGGGTACTATAACATAATAATGTGATTTAACTGTAACAGGGTATTATATCATATTAAATGTGATTTAACTGTAACAGGGCACTAATCCATATTAAATGTGATTTAACTGTAACAGGGTACTATAACATATAAATGTGATTTAACTGTAACAGGATACTATATCATATTAAATGTGATTTAACTGTAACAGGGTATTATATCATATTAAATGTGATTTAACTGTAACAGGGCACTATATCATATTAAATGTGATTTAACTGTAACAGGGTATTATATCATACTAAATGTGATTTAACTGTAACAGGGTACTATATCATAATAAATGTGATTTAACTGTAACAGGGTACTACTATATAATATTAAATGCGATTTAACTCTAAATGGGGGAATATGTCATATGTAATGCGGTTTTTTGCCAGGTTATGACTTACATATATTAAATGAATCTCTTGTGAGTTATGAATTACATAATATATTAAATGAGTTTCATATGATGATGTCTACGAGCTGACACAATTCAACAGATCAACTTACTAAGTCTGACTCCAGCCGAGATCTTATTTCCATGGACTGGTTGAGAGATTCATTGCTTTGACGATCACCCTCTTGGGAGTCACCCCCTGAGTAAAAGTCGAACACCCCCAGCATGCAATTGGAAGAGGAGTCAGATCCTGAGCCATTCTTGTCTTCATAGAGCTGCGATGACAGCTCTGTGAACAAGGACTGCTCTTGATAGCCCCTGGGATGAAACTCAAAAGCGTGGGGGTTGAGCTCAGAGTAATGCCCCGAGGGGCTGGCCCTGCCGCTGTGGGATGATGGCTCGGAAAACAAGGACTTTTCTGAGTCTACGGGGGAGCAGCTTTTGGAGCAGGCTAGGGAGTCGGACAGGGTGTCTTGTGGTGCGAATGCTGGTTGTGTTTGATGGAACTCCTCCATGGATGCAGGTTTGTTACTGACCTTCGCAGACAGGTTCGAGGACTCCACAAGTAGCACCCGGTTTCCATTACCATCCGTGGAAGTGGGGGCGGCTGGGGTAAAAGAGTGGCGGTACAGATCTCCAAGTTCAGAGTACAAAGTCTGCTTGTAGCTGCTGCTCCTCATGTTTTTATCCGCATCAGTTTCAGAGTCGTCATCACTGCTGCCACCAATGTTTTTATGGTGACGTTTCCGGGATCCTTCAGCCAGTGACGACAAACTGCAATCGCTTGCATTTCTGCCATGACCGTGGGCCGTTGAGAAATCAGCCAACAATGACGTCGCATTTCCTTCAGCCTTTAACTGGGAACTTTTCAGTTCTGCAAACAGAGAATTTTCCGGTAAATGCTGATGTTGATTTGCTTCAAAATCGTCATCTTCTACCACAGCCGACTTAGCAGATTTCTCTTTGACTTCATCCGGTGATTGAGATTTTCTCTGCTTTTCTTGGATAAGCTCAAAGAAAAGAGCTTGGGGTGGAACCGCTTTGCCATGGGCGTTCCTTTTGTTCCCGGTGATGACGTTGTTTTTATTATACCCAGTGTTAATGCTTGTGTTGATCCCGGTGGGGTTCATGTAATGTGTATGGCGGTAGTAGGGTTGGTGCTGGTGGTCTAGCTGCAGCTGCAGGTCAGAGTTCATTTCCTGTAGCTCTTCAATGTCAGAGGCTTGGCGGTGAATCTGAGGGAGTTGAAGATGACATGTTTGGTGTTTGGGTGTTATGGCTTTATGGTTTGAGTTGACGAGCACTCATTTTTTTCTTGGAATGATAGCCACCTTAAAATGGGACAAGTGGTTACCTCTACATACCACGTGGGACACAAATTTTGCTTTGTTATGAGGGCCCCACACACCTAATTTAATTAATTTGACCAAATCTACTAAAGAATATTTTTATCTTTGTGAATTCTAATGATTTAACGCAATCATGAATGGAAAATAATGAAGTAATCTTGCTAAAGGGAAGAGGTAACAAAATAATATAGACAACACTCAACCTAAAAAAATTGCTTTATAAAATGAAATGACAAAATCAATTGAGCCAAACTGACTTTTTCCTCCTGTTGAGAGACTTGTGTTTCCAAGTTCTGCAACTGCTCCTGGGTCAACTCCAGGGAGGTTAACAGCCCGTCTCTCTCCCCCTGAACTTCAATCAGCTTTTCAGTTGTTTCTCGCAGTTTCTTACTCAGCTGTTCAACCTGAAGTTCAAAGCACTAATTGGGTCATGAACAAGTTTACAGCAATTCTCAAAGTATATTTAGTAAGTTTGGCCTAGTTACAAAAGGGTTTGACCAGTGTCAATATTTGAAGGACTGAACTTTGGTCTGAGCCACTGGAGTAGTAGAAAACAATTTTAAATTTAAATAAAGTAAACAGTAGACAGGTAACTGAATCCGACATCGTGATCTAAGCCTAAGGATTTTATGTAATTCAAGGATTATTATAATCCATCTTAGTAGCGTGATGAGTTAAACTCGCACCTGTTCCCTCAGCATGGCAATGTGATCCATCTGGTCTTTGATTGTTGCTTTATTTGAGTCATTGTGCCCCTTCTGTTCGTCTAGTTCTCTTAGCAGCTCTTCTTCTCTTTGTGATGCCTGCAGATATACACATAAACCAATAAATTCGTGGACACCCAAAAATTTATTATATATAATCACTAGATGTTAAAAGCTTGGAGCTTTTCCAGATTGTTTTTTAAAACTTAGATTATATAAATTTTTTTTCCACTTCATATGATTACGATTGTAAGATATGTGTGGAAGTATTGGTCAGTCTATTTTTAAAAACATTACAAAAAGCTATTACATATAGTGACACATTTAGCCTCTTCAATAGTTCTGTGTATAAATAAAACACTTTAATTTAACAGTAATGACAACATTAAATAAAAATGATTTGTTATTTAAGGAAAACCTTTTTAACTTGCTCCATCAGAAAATCTGAATTTAGCTGGGCATCTCGAAGCGACCTTGATCTTTCCCGCTCAGAGTTCTGCAATTCATCACTGGCTCGGAGTTGTTTGCGGAGAGATATGACATCTTCCTGCAAGTCTTTTAAAGCATTTTGGTATTCAACTTCCATTTTCTCAAGCTCAAGGTGAAGGTCATACTTTTCCTGTTTCAGCTCCTTTTAATCAATTGAAATATTAGAGTTAAACATGGTCCTTTAAAACAAAGGTTACATAGAAAAAAACTGTACAATAATTTAAAATTAAAATCCAAACAGAAATGTTAATAGGCTCCCAAGTGGTAGCCTTTATGAAACAACTTCATACCGTAATGTGTTAATACCCATTACAAACCTCCATTTTGTGCATGAATTCCTCAACCACTTGGTCATAACGAGACTGCAGCTCCTGGTTAGAGTCTAACAAAGCTTTGCCAAGCTCTGCTGCCAGGATCAAGTCTCGCTCTTTCTGTGCCAGCTGATCGAGGACATCCTCCACATCTTCCTCGATGTGGTGTCTGTCACGATCGAGCTCAGGGTGAGAAGCACTGCCAGAGGAAGAAGGAAGACTGCTCTTTCCAGACATGGCTTTAATCTACATGGAGTCTTGGGATTCTGTTTTGACAACAGGTCATATTATCAAATTGACCCCCACTTGGCACCTTACAATTGTTTAAGCCATTGCCCTTGGTATCTGTTTTAAGAGAAACAAAATGATTAAACATAAAAATTGGGGCTGTTATAGATTAATTTAAATTTAATCGTTAACTTTTGAAAAATTATCGACGAATTAATCGATAATTTGATTAAAGCTGAAAATAAGATGTATGACATCATTAAACTGAAAATTTCATAAAATGACTCTAACCAAAGTAACTAAACCTTTCTTGTCTAAACATAATAAAATATTATTCTAATAATCATTATTAATTATTATCCTTAAAATCATTTCTCATTTGATAGAAAAACGTGGTTACGAGTGGTCAACCGAATTTAACTGCCTAATCATATCCTTTTTCTTACAGGTACCATTCTTTCCTCTGTTGAAATGATGGGTCTAGAAAGATATAGTTCCATACAATTTTTTCAATAACAATTTGAACATGTACATCACTTCACTGATTATTTTGTTTGCCTCTGTATTCCTTTTAGAATATTTCAGAAAATATAAAATTTAAAGACTACAATATGAACGGTCTTGCACATAATCCTTTGAATAATAATATTTCATTCCATTAACTAATTGCACAAGTCCCATGTTCCTTAGTATGACCATGTTAAGAGTTATGAAATAAGTTTCTAAACATTGTTGACTAAGGAAGCTGCATGGTAGCAACAATTATATAGACATAGATTCGAAGTTTCAGTAAGTAACTAAGCATATCTATCAATCTATGAAGATCATGTGATAACACTGCCAACACACACAAAATAATTTGGGACTGGGATTCGGAGGATTGCCTAAATTACTATTATTATTACTTACTAATCTAATATATGGCTGAAGCAAAAAATGTCAACCATGATGTCACGACACAACCGGTTGCTGGAAAAGAGAGTTCTCTAAATTCTAAAAGGATTTTCAAAAATGTTAATTTTGTTACCATCTTCTTTTCACAAAGATGAGGACATAGACATTTGACAAACATTAAAATTAAAGTAATCAAAATAAATAAATCTATATAATTAAAATTAAATAACATTTCCAAGTAAAATAGGCATAGCAATAGTTACAGAGATAAAAAATAATATTCCATTGCAGAACTCGGAATATCTTCAATTGCCAAATATTTAATGACAATTTGCATACAAAAATAATAATACAAGTTATTTACTCAGAAATTGACAGGCAAAATGTTCTTATTATCATTTAATGCTTTAATGAAATGAGTTACTAAAATCTTCACATACTTTTTTAATTTAATTTTAATTTAAAATTTCAGTAATCCTGCATCAAAGGTATTTCAATAAATAATTTATTGTAACTTGCATTCAGTTTTATTTTAAGAGTCAAATACTTACCATTCAAACATTTAATTATAGCTATTGAATTAAATTTACAATATAAATAATTAAAATACATTAGGCATGCAACTGTTTGTACTGATTTGAATTTATATATATAAAAAAACAATAATTTTCGCCCTTGATTTTCTTCAACAAGCCTTCAAATATATTTTTATAAAATTCAAAATCTTGATATAATTTAAACATTCCTTGTTCATTGTTTTGTAAATTGGATTGTGAATGTCTCCTGAAAATTTGATAACAATATGTCTAAAACTAAAAAAAGTTATGAGGGAAATAGTACCGAATTTTGAAATTGGGGTCACAAGTTTTTTTAATAAATTATATAGGTTATATAAGGGGCCAAAAAAATCGACAAAAAAATTCATAACCCCACTTCTATAAAAGATAGAAAGACAAAACTAGTGTTTTTGAAAAGGTCTTAGCAAGCCCTTTAAAATGATATATTATTTAAGCCTATTGGACTACATTTAAATTTGCTGTCAAAGTACGTAATATTAATAATTAACTTATTTAAATTAGAATACCACTACATACTACATGACCATCTAATATTAGGGTAAAAACCTATATCTCCGACCGGGCCGATCTTATCGGCGGCCATCTTGTTGCTATCGCACGTCACCACCGGAAAAGTAGTGCGAGCCCCGTGAATTTAAAGGGGTAGGGGAATCAGGGATTCTAAAATTGCGCAGTTTTTTTTAGCTACCGGCAAATTAAAAAAAAAAAATTCACGGGGCTCTCACTACTTTTTCGGCGGTGACGTGCCATAGCAACAAGATGGCCAAAGGATTGGGGGACATTCTAATAATTTAAGGGGTATTTTTTAGCGTTTTTCATAAAAGCAAAATAGTTGTAAAAAT
>MUZC01000291.1:88049-130334 GCA_002072015.1 Radix auricularia
CGAGATTGTAAGTTTGTGACAGGGAAGGGGGGTAAAATGGTAAAAAAAATAGCGTGACGTACTTTAAGGACGCCCCCCTATTTAAAAATTATAGATCATTGAAACAAATTTTGTGAGAAAAGAAAAAAAAAACATTATGCACAACTGAAAATCGAAAAGCCTGTTCTCATTATTCAGTTCACCCACCCAATTCTCAACCTTGAGACCAAGGAAGTTTGATACAGTTGGTGAATTTTAAAAGTTTATATAAGTAGCTATTAATTGTTGCTTTTATCTGATTAGTTCGGGTACCAATAGATACTTCCTTTTTATTAACGAAGTGGCTATTCGGACCCACTAGGCGCAGTAAGCGAAAATGTTATAGTTTTCTTAACAAATTTTAAAAACAACACTTTTATAGAGACTTCCTGGTCTCATCATTTGTGCGATCTTTTGCTGAAAAGTTCGGTTTTCAGTTAGAGGAATTTTTTAATTTAATTTTTTATATTTTTACATGAATTGATCTTTAAAATTTTATTCGTGATTTATACCTGACAGAATCACATTTTAGGTTTAGAGATATGTAGTTTTAGGGTTAGGTTACAGCTACGGGTATGTTTAGTGAGGTTTTAGAGTGTGGGTTAGGTTTAGTGATAGGTTTTAGAGTTAGGGATAGTTACTCCTTTCTTCAATTGTTTTTCTTCTTTTTTCTCCCTCAGCCTAAATCTACAGGCCAAAAACAATGAATTTTTTAAACACAATTTTAATTACCAGCCACACTAATACCAGTTCTACACTCTGACCTGCGCTGGGTCCGAATACACTTTTAATTTAACGGAACCCGCCCGGGTCCGATTAGCCACAGCCTTTTTATTAACTGGTCTATGTTTTTAGCAGATGTAAACAAATGCTCCAAACTCTGCAGTAACGTTATAACTAACAACATTGTTAAAAATAGTTAAAGTCTTCCAAAAAATAATAATAATAAAATCACACTATTATTTTAGAAAGTTTCTACATACCCTATTCCGATGTACATGGTGTTTTTATCTGCATTGAGGTTGATTTTTTTATAAACCATTTTAATTTTTAAAAATACATATTAAGTTAATTTAAGGCAAATTATTTACATGAGATCCCCATAGAAAAGAATGTTTCTCTGTTATTAAACAAGATATAACTTTTCTACATAAAAATTTGAATTAGATCTGTGAATTCTTAAACTCAAAAATCAAAATGCAAATAGGCTTAGCATTTAAAGATGTATATTAATTTACAAATCAATTACCATATATCACTTAGCAATTAAATACGGTATATCTCTATGTCTATGCGTGTGTACATGTTGAATATTTTCGAAACAGTTATAACATTAAAAAACGTTTCCAAAATATTCAACAAACACTCATTAAAAAAAAATAATTTAGTTAAGAATTCATTTTTCAAACATGTGTTTTAATGAAAACTTACTAAGCAATACATGATTTTTAAAAAATATATTTTCGTTGGTTTAACTTAGTTGCAAGAGAAAATTTGCTTCTCAAACTCTTAATGTACACTGATCAGTCAACTTCAGTTTTTAAAAAAGTTTTCACTTTTTGCTAAAAAAAATTAATATGATAGCAAAATAATTTAATTATTCTATAATTTATAGTCCTTATCTATTTTGTGCAAAATTTGAGTCTCAATCCTCAGTTATTAAATAATAATAGTACCTTAAGTTATTTTATTTCTTACAAAAATATTTTAATTTAAAATTGTTAAATAAAGTTGTGCAGTAATACTTTTTATAAAACATCGGAAATACAAGATGGCTGGAGAAGTTGTTGTCGATGCCTTACCATACTTTGATCAGGGATATGACGATCCTGGAGTTAAAGAAGCTGCAATAGCTCTTGTTGAGGAAGAAACTAGACGTTATCGCCCAACCAAAAATTACCTTGATTATTTGCCTAATCCAAATTATCATGCTTTTGAGACAGAAATTATTAAGAACGAGATGGAAAGAGTACAGGTGATTTACTAATTTATAATTTACTCAGACTCAATTTCGCCTTTAATGCCCTTTCTTTAAACTTAGTATAAACTCTGCTGTTTGGAATTTAACTCTATCCTCTATCAATCAAAGGGTAATTTCTTATTTTAGCGCAAATTATTTTTCGAGTGGTTTAAAACCTAAATATCAACTAAACTTACTGAGAAATATATTTTAATATTAAAATTTTATATTTTTCTTCCAATTAAACTACTGTTTGATAATTTATACGAAATAAAAAAGTGTATATTTTATGCATCTTCTGTGATTTACAACGCCATTGTTGCATGTCAATGGAGAAATCTTCTTTCTTAAAAGTTATTATTTTTTGTGTTGCCCAGTTGGATATTTTTCTTTGTTTTGAATCGTCCTGCTGAGTTGCATTGGCAGCACTCGCATGGATAAATTCTCAGTGCATTTTTTTTTCAAAGGTTGCACTCTACAACAATAATGAAATAGTACATTTTTAAAAATAATTTTACAAAAACTTATGATTTTCAAAAGAGTAAATATTTTATTTTGAAAATTAAAGTTTATTGCTACATTCAGTTAATTATATTAACCAAATATTATTAATCCGAATAATTTATAAAATAAGCTGTTGTCCATAAATGACGTCACGAACTTAGGGTGAGTGGAACGCAGTCACGTAATTGTTACTTGCGTGATGAGAGTTATGACTCTTAAACAGGATATCTTTGCTTCAACACAATTAAAAGTTCACCGAAGACTTGTGTCCTTGAAAAATTGCACCGAAATTGAAATTCCTTCAAATAAGAGGGGAACAAGTCAGCACTTGTGCCAAACTGTCTTTCAATTTTCGTTTCGCCCTCATCCACAGATTTTCTATGTTTTGCGTGTGGATGGTTGGGTCGTTGGGGTCAACAAAGTTTCTCTCAAGAACCACTGTTGAGTGAAGAAAGATACCGTTAGCCCATTGAGCTAAATTTCGGTACCCCGCCCATCCATCTGTGATTATATGAGTCCCTGGTAAAACATGCTCAACTATTATGTTTTCCAGGGTTGCTGCGGTTCTATTTGGCACTTCAACAAGAAAGCATTTGCCAGTTTCTCTCTCTATTCCCCCAACGACCCAGTGTCCTTCACGCCACGCGCCTCTGTGGTACTTGCGGTGAAAGTATTTAGACTCGTCCACTTCAACTATTGTGGGCTCTCCGTTAATGTCAAAGCCACCAATCATGGTGGCATTCTGGGTTAGGTGGTTATCTATGTCCTCTCTTAGAAAATTAAACCAGTCTGTGATGGTATTTTTATTTAGTATTTCGGCTTCATGTTTGCTCTGATCCTGCGGAAAGTCATTGGCAAAACAGTATATAAGAACAACTATCTTAGAAAGTGGTAGATGGCTACGGGTGAAATATGAGCCATCTCTTATACTTTTGCGTAATCCACAATTTGGNCAAGATCTGGAGGTCTCTCAAAGACGATATTGCAAGGCACAGTCCAGGGAAGAAGGAAAAGAGGCAGACCAAGGAAGAGTTGGGAGGACAACATCAAAGAGTGGACCGGCCTGTCATTTAGCGACTCCCAGAAGGCAGCTCAGAACCGTGACACTTGGCATGAGTTAGTGCGCAGCTCAAAATGGTGCCCCAACGACCCAGCGTCGGGTTAAGGGATAGTTCAAGTTCAAGAACCTCATTTTGACTCCTCCTACTTAGTTGTGGCTGTGTGCAAAAATCTTTTAACCATTGGTCAGGGTTAAATTAATTATTCATGAGCAAAAGTTGAAGGTTGAAAAGGAGACTGATATTTTTATGTAGGTCATGATGATAGTGGGAGAATTGGAACTTGTAAACACAACTGAAACTTCTTCTAAAGATAATTTTCACTGTTATACAAAGTAAAATGATTTATTAAAACAAAATAAACAACTAATTATTTTATTTCTAGCATTGATCCTGAAAATAAAATCATTATTAAAACAAAGACTTAAGTGCGTGACGCGATGAGCGGAAAAGTAATTTTATGCTTGTTGTACCCAGGCACAGGACCAAAAATGAGACAGATTTTAAATTCCACTACAGACAGCAAACAATCACAATGCATAAATTATGTGTACAAACTGGTTCTTTGTTATGTTAGCAACTTACCTGACTCAGCAATTTGGTTAAAACAAATAAAATGTGTACACAGGGAATTTCCAATTGGAAAACACCATAACTGGGATAGTTGTAGTTATTAAAATAATATTTTTCGTCAAGTCATATGTTACTGCTTATCACTGCATACAAAATTTTAGCATATCCTGATAGAGTAGAATGTAATTTTTCAGAAAATTTATAGTTTTCCTATGCTAGTACAATTTGAAAAAATACTGTTGATGTTTACATTAGTGTAATTCCACTTTGAATTTCAGTCAATATTTTTAATGTAGAAATTTTATAGCAGTGCTAAGCTGTTTAATTAAAATTTTAAAAATTCTCCTCTCTGTCTCTTTAGGCCCGCTTACCCATGGACATGATGAGCATGAAAAGATATGAACTCCCTACGCCTCCAGCCGGGAAGATGACTGATATAACAGCCTGGCAAGAATGTGTTGATAACTCCCAGGCCCAGTTAGAGCATCAGTCTTTAAGAATTCTTAATTTAGAACTTATGTCAGAATATGGGTCTGCTGCGTGGCGGTCTTATAATTCTGTGGTTAGCAGCATGATTGAGCAGGCGCAGAAACAGCTGCAGGTAAATAAGGGCTAGTCCCTGGGATAAAAATTATATAAATTTGGTAACCCGAGTTTGTAGGTGAGTTCTGTACATAATATTATGATTGTGAGGGCTCAATTATGTTGTGCATGTGCACTTATGCCAGCTATGTTTTCATATCTGCTGCCATTTTATGGTGCAGCATTCTGCATTATTTTAAAAATATGTTAATAAATCCTATTGTATTCCAGTATTTAATTCTTATTTGCATTGATTGAAAGGATTAGGCAATGTGTGCTTTGACCTAGAATAGAATGTTTGATTTTATTTTATTTAACTAGCCACCAGGACTTAACACAACTCACATACCCGGTACAGTGATTTGAGAGTGAAGTCATAATATAAAAAGAAAAGCTGCTACACAAAAATATCTACAAACATAATATACATTTTCATCCTTTCTGTCACTGGCCTTCACTTAAATGCTTATCTGTTCTCTTAACCAAAATTTTGTTTTTAATACTGTTTTAGAAAGTTTTTAAAGAATGTAGTGATTTATAGAAGCAAGGTCAAAATACATTTCCTCTTCCTATCAGAATGGATTGGGATTTGAAATAACGATTGGGAGTTGAAATAACTATTAGGAGTGAAAGAGATGCTTTAGAATTTTTATACAAAAAAATGTAATTATTTTCATCTTCAATTAGGCCCCAAAGTCTTCTCCCCGGAAAAAAAGATTTCACAGTATTATATTATAAAACATCGGTTATATTTCATTTATGGATACAAAAATGTACATCCCCTTTATTTATATTTAAAATGCAGGAACTCCGCAAAAAGATCCAAGAAATCAACTGGCAGCGTAAAACAGAACAAACCCAAGCTGGTGAAAAATTAAGAGATCTGGAAACAAGTTGGGTTGGGCTAGTCAGTAAAAATTATGAGATTGAAAGAGCCTGTGCTGAACTAGAAAAGGAAATTCAAGAAGAAGACCAGAAGCAAGCCAGGAGAGGAAGAAAAAGATTACGTGAAGACTCATGAGAAAATGGTTGTGTGGTGAGTGACTGGAGAAAGGTTGATGGATTTCTGTTTGTTGTGCTAGTTTTAAAAAAAATTTTTTTGAATATGAACAGATTATGTTTGTTGTGTGCCTTGAATAAGACACGAAATAGTTAAATATCAGCCATCCATATAGTACATTCACACTTAGGAAAGATTTTGATTTTGAGCATGGGGGTTTGCAGAAGAAAGTGTGTACATTTATTTAAGAAAAAAAAAATGAAAAACTTGTACAACAAATCCTGATTTTGGCAGGCCAAAAATAATCAGTAAAGTAAAAAAAAATATTACATAATCTTGTTGCTCTGCCTTCAACAATAAAACAAGACCACTAATGACTTTACAGCTTCACGACCATATGCATGTGTGTTCACAAATTTATGATGAAGTGATTTGTATCCGATTTAATGAAATAGTTGAAACCTCTTTATTTCATTTATGTTTGGGGGTGTCTTAAAACTGTGTAAGAAAAAAGAGTGGTGGGTTTCAAAAAAATTGTTTTGCATTTATACTTTATGGATGGCCCTTTAATATTTATTGTATGCTTCTTTTCTATTTAATTGTTATGTATTTGAGAAATGTCACACCATGGTTTGGAGAATCTGAAATAAGCTACGTATGATTAACATAAGCATAAATTAAATTGAACAATACTCAGTTAATAGAAATGTATTTTTAAAACCAGAGAGATTAAGCTACTACCCAGTGACTCAAATAGAGAGTGTCACTTTTATTCATAACAAATGATTTGTTCCATGCTAAGAATTCTTGCAGATAAAAAAAAATTTATAAGTGACTTTTGATCATTACAAATGATTTGTTCCATCCATGCTAAGAATTTACACAGTTTAATTTTTAAAATTTATTTGCTGTTTGTGTGGTAAAAAATCATGAGATTGAGATATGCGGTTTTTGTTATTTAAGAATCTTTATTTGTTGATGACTCATTAAATCATTGTGAACCAACAGATTCCATTAAATTGTTACATTTTTATGTAAATAATTGTTTATAAATTTCATTATTATTTCTTTACAGTAATAAACTATTTCCTTCCCTCTACTTCTAAGTTTTGTTTTATTGATCAATGTGGAGAAAAGAAACTTGTGTGCAAATATATATAATTATAAATTCAATTCATCTGAAACCAATTATCAAATAATTATTATTAAAGTCTATTATAGTCTATACATTACAATTACTGCTATTTTAATACAAAAAACTTGGGGGCCTAGATCCATTAAAAACAGTAGAAACATGTGGTAAAAATATTACTACCAGTTGATGTGCATGAAATTCAATGAAGACAATTTAGTGGTTTTAAGAAACCCAAAATGAGCACATGGGATGAGATATGTGTGGATGAGAGTTAACCGTCAGCTAAAAAAAAAATGGAAGAAGTGCTGCTTTGTGTTCCATCTTATTTAAACAAGTTTCAGTTCTGCAATATCTCAATGACGCATGCCACAGGTTTGCCATCCTTGCTATGTAGGGATGCATAATGTTGGGGAATGATCACTGCAAGCTTGAAAACTCCTTTGCTCGACTTTCGTACCGATGGTCACGAGTTCGAATCCACGCGAAGGCGAGGATTTGTTCCCGGGGCCTGAGGAGTCCCCGAGTCACCCAGCTCTGAATGGGTACCTAACTAGACAATAGTAAGCGGCTGGGGTAATGCCGGGAACCCCTATAGTCGTTGCCAACAGATCATCTGTCATGGTCTGTGGATGCAATTATCTTCTGCATAGAAGGAGCGTCTGTATATCTAAGATAAGATAATATGGCCCTGGAAAAGTTAGGTAAAATCCATAAACAGGCCCTGATATTTATACGTGGCACTCTAAGAACCATGCCCTCAGCTTGTTGTGTATGTCATTGCTTCTATCAATATGGAGCGAAAATGCTATTTTAACAATTTTTGAATGGTGTCACTAAATGGACTAGAAGAACTTGGCACTTATTTACATTAATAAATAACTTCAATAATTTTGTAAGAGATTTGGTATTGGACTTGAGAAATGCCTGGAGGAACGGACTGCTATCTGTACACAAGTTAAGGGCTCATGCTGGCCTGCCCTGGGCTCAGGAAACACACTTTATGCTATTGTTATCAGGTCTTCAGTCTGAAGGTCATGATATATTTCTATTAGAATTATTTTTTTATTTAACTTTTGGATGTATTTGAGTTTTATTTTCATTTTGCTAGTTTATTTAAATATCAATGCTACTTTTTTCATTTTAATATTGTGTACAAATACAACAATATGAAACATATTTATTTTGTACTGTATAACTATATAGTTGAAACATCTAAATTTTCATAGGTAATAAAGAGATGAGGAGATTAAATTTGTAACTGTTACTTGATATTTAAATGAGAAAATTTTAATTTGCTGTGAAATAATATATGCACCTAAAGTGCACTTTTAACCGTAAATGTCCATTCCTCATTCAATTCTAATTATTTTGTGCCTAAGGGGTAGTGGAATGAGTAAGGAGTTATTGTTATATAAATTGTTTTGTGAGAGATTAAATACTGCAAGTATATTTTACAAATGATCCTCGATTGTCGGAACTATTTGGAATCCAAACTTTATATAATATTTATTACTCCTTCTGGTTTTGGATAACACCGCAGACCAGTTTTCATTTTATTTTATTAGTTTTGTCTATTTGTCAGTTGAGGAAGGATATTTGTTGAAATGTTCTTTCTGTAACATCCCGTCAGCCCAATATATCCCCCGTTTAAATATTTTACAATAAATATGATTCTGTTTTCAGTATATCAGTTTAAGTGAAAAAAGTGTCAAATATGTTTTTAACTCTTTTTAAGATTGTTCATTTAAGATTTCCAACTTCTTATCTTATATTTTATTTATGCTCCGTCTATTCAGAAAGTTATTGCATCCTACGCTTATCAATGGTTTTTGTCTAGTGTTGCATTTTTATTAAAGTTTTAAGCATTGAAAGTGTAGGCTTTCCTGGTTTCATCAGGCAATCTATTCAATGTCTGAATCCCAGAGGGGAAGAATGAAAATTTGTGTTTCTTTCATACAGAATAAGAAAAGTGTTTTAATCATTATGTCTATCTCAGGGTTGTATAGTGAATCAAGTGAGGGGAGAAAGCAATGATATCAGTCAACAGGAAGTGTGACACTCGATAAATAACATTTTGAGAGTTATTTTCAAAAGTAAATTTTATTCCTAAAGATATTATCTTGTTTGCATGATTCCTAGGCCTTAATTTTTACAGTTCAGTGTTGGTCAAGTACATTTAAATCCAACAAATTACTCAACATTACAAGTTTTAATACATTAATACATTTTGGACAAAGAATTTTAATAAGATAGCAACAAAAAGTGTTAGAAATTGTGAAAAGAAAAGATGTATTTTTTTAATGGAGGAAGTGGGAATATTCATTTGTTTTTAGGTAAACAAATTTACATGAGATGAGAGATTAGAAATAACTAGGGCTGATAACGATTAATTTAAATTTAATTCTTAACTTTAAAAAAAATTAGGATTAATTAATCGATTAAAGCCAAAAATTAAAATTTATGATGTCATTAGTCAAAAGTATTATTAGTTCTAAAGGAAAAAAAACATGACCATGTTACTCCGCTACTTTACTCACTTCATTGGCTATCCATATAAGCCCGAAATGATTACAATCTGGCTGTTCTCTGTCACAACTTCTTTTTTCTGACTCATGCCCTTCCTATCTCACTGAACTTCTGTCAGTCTACTCACCAAGTTGTCAGCTACTACGCTCTTCTGCAGACACACACATTCTCTGTGTTCCAAAGACATGAACTAAAACATTTGGCAAAAGGTCGTTCTCTATTTGTGGAGCCAAACAATGGAATTCTCTACCATTACACATCCGTAGTATTTCAACTAATAAGTCCTTCAAGACTGCACTTAAGACTCATCTTTTCAAAATTTATTTTCAAAATTAATGAAACAACATTTCTTTTTAATGATTAACGAAGCTGATGTATATTGTATTGTCATTTATGTGGTTGTTATAATATGAATAGTTATATAATTAAAATATGTATGTTATCATGTCAATGTAAAGCTCTGTGCTGGGACACAACGCTATATACCGTATTTATCGGCGTATAACACGCACTTTTCCCCTGAAAATAGGGGGCAAATGATGTATGCGTGTTATACGCCGATAAGTACATAAATTATCAATTTATTATTATTGTTATTTAATATTCTTGTTGAAAATCTAAATAACACTGGAATGTCTCCTTCATATGTCATCTTTTAACCAACTATGCAAAAAGATAAGTGTGTTGACATTACTTGGTTCAAGTGATGAGCGGGCCTAAGTGACAATATAACCAGCCTGGCTGAACAATCATTCACATGGAACTGAGGTAACTGGTATGCACAAAACAGTCCTGGCAATGAATGACATTATTGGATATCGGTGTTCATTAAGTTTTTAACTTTCATCTCTATTTTGTAACGCCGTAAATCATCAGAAGAGCTGTCGTCATTTTCTGCCTCTGAGTCAGACTCCATTACTGCCATTAGCTTAATTAGCTTTTCATTTGGTTTGATTAGTAGGCAAAGTGTTAGGACCACGGTGGGCAAACTTTATCACCATTTTCAACATTTCCCGTCAGTCAATAGTTTAAAACCAAAATGTTTGTGTAATCATCAGGAAATTTATTATTTATCGGCTGCTATTTTATATTATTTTGTGGTACTTTTTAACTTCCAATTATTTGTAAGTGATGGGTCAATTAATCGTTAAAAATAATTTAATCATTAAAAGATTAATTGAGAAATTAATCTATAATTTCTGGAGCCCTAGAAATAACTAAAACTTACTTGAAATGCAATGTTGTAGTTTCAAAAACATCCATAAAAATCCATATGATATAATAGTTATAGTTTAAAGTTTATCATAAAAACTATTTTCCGAATAATTAGTTACCATATATTAACTTTAAAAAAAACTTTTAAAAATGAACTATTGAATTTAAAGAAATGAAAAGATTTCAAGATTAGTGAGCTATTGAGCATTTATAATTTATAGAGGTTTACATCAGTACAATGCAACATTTTTGTTAACAATAGGCCTACATTGGTAAGAAAATATGATAAATTATTTAATATATAGTATAATACAGGAAAAATGTATTGGATATATTTGGTGCCGAGAATTGTGAATTAAAAATAACAACAATATAATGCCCAGTTCTTTCATTATTTTTGTGAGAATAACTTCTATATACATAATTAGTCAAATAATATTTTTGACCAGCAATGTATTTTGTAACATGTTAACAATATCTGTATAGTAGTCAAGTATTTCATCAATTTTGATCAATTAATTTTCATACAAAAAATGTTAACATTTTTGTTCAAAGATTCAAGGAAATAATCTAATATCTAAAATATTTTGTGCTTGGAGAGTGCCTTTTTAGTGTGTTTTTATCAGAGGACACTACTGTACAGTTTTTCCCCACTACACTAATTTTTGGTGTAGCAGTAAGCTTTGGCTTTGGGCATAGATTTGAAATTTATTAAACAGAAAACAAAATTTAATCTGGCAAGAAAGTCTTTGATCACTTTAAAAGCCACGAAAGCTCAAAGAACTAGTCAATTAAATCTCCCATGCACTGACAATCTTAAATTTAATCGGATTATTTATTTACTTTTTTTGTTTAAATATAAAAAACCCACTTATTTCTTTTTTTGTACTCCTTGAAAATCCTAAAGCATATATTATACTATTTATACACTACAGTAATAACAAATGTTAAAGTTAATCATTATTGAGTAAATTATTGTAATGTTTAATTTCAAGAACTTGAAAACCTTTCATTATAAAACGTATTTTATGCTTTTTTGGTAAAAGTCAAAAGAAATTTAACTTGAAATAATGTTTACTTCAACTTAAAGACAGGAACATTAATTTTCATGATATAGATATAAAATCTATGTAAATATTGTATGTAATAATTTTTATACTTTATACTTTGTATTATTAAATTTAATTTCAAGGAGTCTAACTGATGACGACTTACAATATTCTTAGTAGCTCAGTTGTCTTTCTTTTCAGGGAGAGGTGAAAAAAGAAAGGGAAAAAATCCACGATGTATTTTAAAAATAAAAGATAAGAGAAACAAGTGGTCTAACCGTCTAGCCGACGTCTCCTGAAGTTCGCATGAGAAAATTAAAATTTGCTGCGAAATAATATACGCACCAAAACTGTACTTTTATCAATTTAAAAAAACAAATCTTATATTAACATATATTTATTATACGTTTAAACCTTTATTAAAGGCTTTACTTTAAGTTGAGCCCGTTATTCTTTCTTTTCTCTTTTTTAACTTAAATTTAAATAGTTGAGCTTAACTTGCTTAACTCAAGTGTAACAGTTCAGTTTGATGATACAAACTAAGATTAAAGTCAAGTCAAGCTACTAACCAAGGATGTCTACCCAAGCTGAAACATCTGATTCTGTTGAAAGCTTTCCCGTTGCCCAAGATGCTGGTAACAAATTATGTAGAAATGGGTCGGGTACTTTCATTAGTAAAAAAATATGATTATGAAAAAGAAACTTTAAATAATGACAACCGCACAGTTGTAGATATTTCTGTTTTCTATACTATTTATTTTTAACACATTGCCTTCTTTATTAAATTAAAACGGTATAATATGGTTGTATTACAAAAATTGATGGAAAACATGCGACAATAAAAATTATCTTGAACTTTATTCTGAACAATACAAATGCTAATGATACTGATACAGTGATCTTGCTATGTTGGATATAAAATATAGACTTACATATTTTTTACTATGACATGAATTTTTTAAACTGAATAAGAAGCCTTCATATTCATATACATTTTTGAATTTAATTTTTGAAGAACTTATAGAGCATCACGGTGGCTGTCACTGTGGGACCATAAGGTTCAAAGTCCTTGCTTCAAAGAATTTGGATGTTTTTGAGTGCAAGTAAGGTTGCTACTTTTCACGAAATATGTAATTTCACATATGGAGGATAGTTTTGATTGTAAAAATTCTTTATTGTGTGTGAGTTCATGCACTGTGATTGGACCTTGGTTATTAAAATTAAATGCTTGTCGCCTCAAATTATGAAAATACTATTCTGGTGTGTAATTAAAAATGCTACCTCCTTTTAATGAGTGAATTAAAAACAGATGAAACATTCTCACACACACCCAATCTTAAATTGATGTTGATGGCTTTTTTAATTAACATTAATACAGTTGCAGCATCTGTGTAAAAAAACAGAACCTTCACTTCATTGTGCCAAAAGCAAATTTTCAGCTCCTTCAAGTAGGTGCATAGTATTCAGAATTCTAATGAAAAAAAATTAAAGCTTAGTTTTTAGTTAGATTTACTATACTGCTCTAATTACATAGCTTTTAATATATTAACATGGATTTCATGGCATTTCCTAATACTCTTTCAAAACAACACTGAGCCATTATGTGTCAAAAGTGATGTGCATTGTTCAATTGTGGAGCTGAAAAGAAGTTACTATGGGTAATCACTGAAATGCTATTGCAGGATTTGTGATGTAAAACACATTCTTAGTTAAAATCATACTTCCGAATCTACAAGAGCTCCATTCTAAATCTTTCAAAATTTTTTTTTGGGGGCTCTTATTTTACTTTTTGCATATCATCATTTTTTTTTTCTGGATCTGCTTTTGATGTAAAATCATCAGCCTACTCCTTTTACTTAATGTCTTTTGAAATAACTTCATTGACAGGGATCAGAAGGGGCGCAGTGGTCTAAGCTGTAGCGAGTTGGAGTACCGAACCGCTGCAAGAATTCGAGTCGCGAGTTCGAGCCGTGGTACTGGCAAGGCCCCCTGGGCATTGTTCTTACCACACAATCCCGTGCTCGCTAGTGGTCAATGAAACTTGTGAACGCTACTTCACTTGCTCCCATGACCTTCATGGTCTGTAAGGGATATTTTTAATTTTTTTTATTTACAGGGATCAGAAAACATAACGACCTATACTTTCAATACCAAGCAAGCCAAGCATACCTTTTGTAAAACATGTGGTGTGCAGAGCTTTTATACACCAAGATCTAACCAAGATGGCATTGGTAATTAATAACATTTCATTTAAAAGTGAAAAAAAAATGGTTTCTGAAAACTATTGCTTTAGTTAAGGAATTTGGTTTCAGTTTTAGATGTACCTTAATGATTGTCTACTGTCTTGGTTCTTTTTTTCTTCGTCAGGTGTTATGCCCCACTGCCTTGATCCTGGGACTGTTTTGTCGGTCAACACTAAGAAGTTTGATGGACAGAACTGGGAACAATCTTACCAACATTCTGATATAACCAAATACTCTCAGCCAATGGGATGAATAAGAGGAAATAGAGCTGTTTTACGTCAGATATTTGCAAACTGGATGTGCAGAAGGGTGTGAGCAACAAATCTGTTAAAACTTAAATTTAAAATCTAATTTAGTTTACCACTTATACTCGGGCTAAGGCTAAAGCTGACTAAATTTGGACAAAATCCACAAACGATTGTTAGGTTTTATAACAAAAAGCTGCTTATAAAAATATATATACAGTCGGACTTCGCTAAGTCAAACTTTCCTAAGGCGAAAACCTACCCATATCAAATTAATAGTTGAGTCCCAGCCTAATTCCTTCAGACCGATGTAGTTTGAATCTCCTGAATTCGAAGATTTTTGGCTTCCAACCTCCGTAATTGAATTTTCCATGGCATTTGTATAAAACTAGTGAAAGAAAAAATCTTAATCCCCCCATCCCACTGTGGAGTGAGTCAAGTTTAGGGGGAGAGGCTTTTTCGGTGGTGTTGGTATTTCAAAGCTAAGTCGGCTTCCTTTCATATGAAACATCAGACATTGTCTCTCTTCCCAGTCAAGGCTTCTTGCTTGTATGGCTCTGTCCCCCCTCCTCCTCCCCCCCATTCTCAATATCTACATTATCCTTGATTAATCTGAGCATATTACACCATTTTTCCTAAATCCAAAACTCAGTAAATCAATATTTTTTTCAGGTCCCTTTGAGTTCGACTTAGAGAGGTCCGACTGTACATATATTTTTTTAATGAACTATACATGAATCATGAATTGAATTACATGAACAATCTTACCAAAGTGAATGACTTAAATTTGATACGAACAATTAGTGGGCAATGTTTGTGACCAAATTGCAATCTTGTATCATATTTTTTTCAATTTGGGAATGAAAATAGTGTATTAAGACAAGCATTATGATAAATGTATAACTGACATGGGATAATGAAAAATTTCAAGATAAAAAATGGGTGAGACTGCAATCAAGCTTTTAGACAAAAATAAAATAGAAACTAAGTTGCTGATTTATCCAACACTACAGTTTAGTTTTTACTTTATTCATTTCCCATTATTAGTTTTTGTCTATTTGTTTGTTGCTGAAGGTTTTATACCGAATTTTTGAGGTTTTGTGACATTTCCAGTCAGGCCTACATATACCTGTTAAAAATAAAAAATTTTGTTGAACATATAAACATCTGTTAAAAAAAAAATTCCATAAAGTTGACATTAGATTTTTAAAAGTTTTTAAAAAAAAGAATAACACAAGATGCAGTAAAATTTGTTTTTTTTAATGACATGGACAAACAATTTCAAAACTGAGGCTTTGGGTGTGGAAAATACAAAATTCAAATAACAATGAGTATGAAATGAAAACGATAAATTAATGAATATACCATTGATCAATTTCCCTCTCAACAATTATTTACAATAATCACAGTTAAATTTGTGTACATATAGCAATGGTTGAGTTCATGTTTTTTCATGATTGTTAAAAAGCACAATGTCAATGTAATTTTATTAAGAAATAAAAATCTTTATATATTAAAATAAAGATTGTTTATGCCTTAACGGAAATCGGATATCAAATTTCTGCCTTAAAGAGCTTTTCTATATTTTGACAAACTTAAATTGAGTGGACCATAATTAATAATACTATTAATACTGACTGACCGAAAAACTATCATAATTTGAAAACTAAATTAAAGCAGTCTTGATCAGGGTAAGAGTTCAACCTGAATCATTATTCATCAATCCACTTAGATATTATGTGTTTGTGACACTTATTTCACAGTTCCCTGTGAAAATTTGTACATCAAATTCATATTAATGTGCATAACTCATATTTTCCCAGAAGAAGAATAGTCTTTGCATAAATTAAAGTCACATAAAAAATAAACTGGTATGCACTCAAATTTGCAGTGGGACAAGAGTATTAAATCACTGAATTATTTAAAACATGATCTTTAACTGATTTGTCTTCTGATACTAAGCATATGGTCTTCAAACTTCTTCCTTGCACTTTATTTATGCATGGAGCATTCAAAAGGCAAATTTTTGTTCTTTTCAAACATGAGCAATAACTTTGATGATAGAGCTCACTTTAGACAAAAAGAGAGATAAAAAAAAGTATTTTATGGAACAATTTGTATGTCTGTAATGATGTTTTAGTTGTCTTTGGCAATGCATTGTATTTCACATCACATCTTTAAAACCAATTTGTATGCATGAGAAAAATCGTTATAATTTATAATATTATAGACAAGGCATTTCACTTCCAACTTCCACACAGCATTAAAAAATAAATGTTTAAAAAACCACCACCAATCCCTAAGCAAGTCCATCATTTACTGTTACTGTTATCTTTTTAGGTGCATATTTTGCTTACATAAGCAAAAGTTTTTAAAAAAAATAATTAGTTAAATGATACAATGTTATTTTGAGAAACTGCATGATATGGTATAAAAAAAAATCCCATGAGAAAATAAATTAATGAATGAATGCTTTAAAATACTGGACCCAAATAGTGAACATAGTATAAAATATGCTAAACATTTTTTAAACATCAATCAAAGCAAGCTGACAAAATAAATTTGGGGGTTAATCATTTGATTAGTTTTAACATTTTGTTTGGTAGTTAAACTTTCATCAGAACATAAATAAATAGATTAAAGTATAAAAAAATAAGTTTAACGAATGATAATAGTTTTTGTGTCCCCAATGATATCTCCAAAGCCAAATTAATGAAATTTTAAAAATGCTAATGAAAATAAATATGTGCGCATGGAAACCAGATACCAGTTGTAATATAAATTCAACTGATTTATTTATCCTTTTTGTCGAGGGAAAGAGAAGTTGTACATTTTCATAAATATATACAATTACAACGTCACAAATTTGTTGTTTTTAACACACTTATTAAACAGTGGCAGATACTAACATTGACAAATTATTTCAGTGTGGGGTCAATTACATTGATGAATATTCTAGGGCTGTCTGGAATTCAGTATTTGACATTATGAATAGTAAAGAGCTGCCTGCCTTTGAGGAACGCTCTTACACTCAGTTTACCCACATTTATTTTTTATAATAATCTAGCACAAGCACTGAGTCAAAGATTCCAAGCCACTCCAACATTTTACAATGACTAAGCTGGTCCGAGGGTCTGAACTGTAATAGTAATAGCCGTCTTGACTAATAAATCAAAAACAACAATTCACATTCTAACCCATATTATAGCCATCTCTTGTGTTTAAAGTTAACATTTTCAAACCTACCCCACTTTTGTAAAAACTTGAATTTTTATCACCTTTTCAAAACATTACAAATTTAAAAAATCCCCCCACCCTTTAATAAGCCTATGCTGTGCCTGTTATCTATGCTATACACTGCTTCTTCAATGGGCCCCTTGATCTTTGAATATGATGCTGGCAGTGTGTTCTGGAGTCAGCAGTGAGGTTTCACTTAGTGTCCATGGAGTCAATGTAAAGTGACAAATACAGTACCGGTGTCAGTGGAAGGCATACAATAATATGAGGATGACGCACACACCAATGACAAGACCCAGGATGATGGAATCCCTGCGTTTTCTCAGGTTTATCCTCTGGACAAGGCTGTTGATGACAGGAAACCTGTCTGTGCAACGTTTAAGGCTTTGATAAAAAAATAAAATACAAATTATCAGGAACTTATACTCTCTTGATTAGGGTCAGTAACTTAGAGTTGAAGCTCCCGTGCAAGACTTAAAATGCAGTGATTTTTAGAAAAATAAAATGACCAAAAACTTTTTTTTCTTAAATGGTAGACTTGTAAGTTATTCACAATCACACACACTTGGATGAATAGGAAGTCTTACTATGACATGCAGATTCCAAAAAAAATCATGTTAAGCCTGGTCCCTATTGGAATTCAGGACGTGTTAGCGCATTTTCGTATTATGTATCAGTACTTATGTTAGATATCAGAATTATGTAGTTATCAGTAATTGTGTTTAGATTTTAGACATATTTTTATGAATTTTCTTGTGTAATGAATATACCTGACATTTTTTTTATTTAAAAGTCATTTCTTTACATTTTAAAAAAATTTATTTTCTCTTTAATCTAACTACAAGTCATCACAAATGATGACGTAAAACTCTCTAAACTTTTACACATATTCTAATGATGTCAACTAAAAAAAAACCTAATTCTTTTGCACCCTTTCGCACCACTCTTCAATGCCTGAAAAATTATGCATTCGACTTCCGGCAATGGCGGCCGTTCCCTGCGCTAGTGTTACCTCTCGATTCGAAATATTTTTTGGTAGTTTTAACGGGGTTTTTTAACGGATCGAGTAACTGAGTGTTGATGCACAAATGGCAGGTCAGGACATACAAAAAACATATATACCTCATGGGTCTAGGACTTATGGATGCTGAGATCAAGGGTGATGACGGACGGACGGACAAAACGGGTGCAATAGCGCATTCGACTTCTCGAAAATGCGCTAAAAATTGCATATTTTTGCATTGCTTTTTATGACCTTTTCAAAAGTACATCATTAACTGCACAGCCATAATTAATTATTTTATAAGAGAAAATCACCCCAAAAGCCCATGAATTTCAACCAACTGTGTGGTGTGTTGTCATGCAACCATTAAGTCTTTAAGTTTAAACGCAGCCAAGTCCACACTTTGTATTGCATACTATGTCAGGGTTTCCCCAAGAAAGGATACTGGCTAAGGCATTAACTTTTTGGTTTATGGAGTTCAAAAACTTTCCCTGTGATTGAAGATTCTCTTTGGTGGCAATGGCTATACTGTGGGTAGATTAACATAAGTCAATAAACATACATCTTCTGTATTTATGAACTAACATAGGTCAAACTATATGCAAAAATTTCTCTGTAAATAAAAAGTCTTATGAAATGAGAAATATTTCACTTCATTTTTAAAATTAATAATAATAATACATATATTTGACGAATATCAAGAACAGACAGAGAAAAAAAACAAACCTTATTTGTTCATCAACTAATCTTTCAGAACTGAAAAAGATTAGAAAAATAAAAGACAAATTAAAAAAAAAAATTACTTCGCATACACAATCTCTTGGGCAGTTATGATATAATGATGAAATTTGTGATAGTAAAAATTAAGTTATGTCCAAAAATATATGACTTGCCTCATTGATGTAACACCCTATAGAATACAGAGCCCTATTTTAAAATGACTTTAACTTGAATAGTATTTACTGTTATCAGTTAGCTCTAGAAGCCAAAGATAGAAAATTAAAAAGAAATTATTAAAACCATACTTGCGTATGTGTTCATGTTCCTTTAGATATAAATCAGATCTGCGGTTCAAGGAAGAAGAGTTCTTGTATGCACTGTGAACACAGATTTGACATCACATAAAAATAAAGGAATAAAGAGTTTTTAAAATATTAGGGTCAATTTATGTAGACCAGTGAACAAAAATGGACCATTGAAGATATCCCCAGATTAGTTGTAGTAATTACAACAGCAGTTACGGTTTTTAAAGACATGCAAAATATATTAACTAAAATCAAGCACACATTTTCCAGTCAAACTTCTTAGCTGCAGCATACAGAACTTCTTGCACTAGCTAATTAATTAATATATTCAACACTGTCCCAATGTGTTAGAGCAATTAATGCAAACTACAGGATGGGTCTAATCAAAGGACATACTTGATATCCCTACGCACAGACCCCAGTAGGTCTTCCCTTTCCCTCATAGCTGTAATGTTGGCTTTTGTCTTCTGGAATTCATGGGAATAGTCCTGCAATATGTCTCTGTGCCGCTGCAGGGTGTGAAGTAGGGCAGCACTTGGTGATGACGTGGATATGTTCTGTGTGTACTCCACCATTCTGTCATTGACTTCAGTCAACTGGGGATAGCAGAAAAAAAAAGAAAAGAAATAGTGATTCACAAACACTAACTCTACTTGAACCTTGTGTATAATACTTCACAGAAGTTGACAATTCACCCACCATGATTTATAATTCATTACATGACACTTATTTACAATTTACTTAACATGTTTATATAGAACATTTGACCCCTCTTAGCATTTACTAAAAACAACTTACAATATATAATGCATGTGACCCATTTACTATTAGCTGAACACACATTTTATGTACTATTAATCATCATTAACCTTATTCTATTTACATGCGACATACAGCTGAGCTCTCTATTTATTGAGCACATCAGCGAGGCAACAAAGAGCATTAAATAACCGTTTACTCAACTAAGGGATCAAACCTCTAGGGAAGCCTCACCTTGGCCAACAACTGTGAGATTTCCATAGCCATTGTGTCAAACATGTGTTCACTGCTGGCTTTATTCAGCAATGGAGCTGTGTCACTGCACAAGCAAACAAACAACAGCTGTCACATAATTCAAGAGTTGCATTTTACTGTTAACCCCATAGGTTCCCTCCTGTTCTAGCACTTCATCTTGTTCAGATTTTTACTTAATATTTTAAATACATATGTATGTCTAATATATATAAATAATAAATATTTTATTTTCCAGAAAACAAAACAAAATCTAACAGTTAATATTGTCAATGTTTATATTAACATGAGACTGGAAATATTTCTGTTCTTAAATATCATTTAAGTGATTTTTTTCCTCCAGAGATTTTCTTTGTGTGAACAACTGCCTAAATTGAATTAAAGTATTAAGTAAGGACAATTTTTGTATGTTTGTCAACTGCACATATTTCAAAATATTCATTGAAGATAAAATTAAAGAGGTAAGATTCAAATTAAGGCAATTTGGAAAAGTGGACAGATACAATGCGAAAATAAAGTATTGAGTACCAAGAAAAACATATTTTTTAAACACTCATTTTTATATTGCTGAAAGAAATGTAAACCCTTTGTTCCTCATCATTTACAGAACATGGCACATACAAAATAAATGATACACTTACCAAAAAAAAAATTGTGTAAAGCTTTCCTTACAGAAGTTTGAGAAAATAAATAAAAATAATAACTGTCGCACAAGAGTGGGTTTGATTTGTATTCTTCATAAAGCAAGCCACGTAAGGAGACAAAAAAAAATGACATGATGGGAAATTAGTTTTAGTTGTCTTTCCTTTAAGGGTATATTAATATGATAACTTCCCATGCAGTGCACCAAATACTAGGGAGATAGTGAGATGCTTACCTGGCCTCTGGCTTGCTGTTAGCAGAGTTAGTAGGTAAAGGAAGGCTGCCGAGAGCCACAGAGAAACAAAATGGATTCTAATGTGCATAGTTTAGTGATTAAGTATTAAATTTAAAGCCAAAATAAATGTTTTGGTCTTTAAATGGTTTTAATAGATGAGCAGTGTTTATTTCAAGGAAAGCCCTTGTTCTATACACACTGGACAGCATTATATGCTACAGAAATTTAAAATATGACATTTCATGATCTTACTCTATGAAACTGATTTATTTATGGCTTTTTAATTTTCTTTGGCATCAAACTGGTTATAACTTACACTGGTCATGAGTAGTTAATGTAGTCATCTTAACAGCTCAGATAATAGTATTTCAAGTGTTCGAAAGACACTTTTACTTAATATACAAATACACCATTTCATAGTTTATTACAAACATTTCTCCAGATTCTTCTCAAATCCAACAATTTAATCCACTTAATAAATTTTTAAAATCTATTTTAATACATCAGCAAAAATAAAATTACAAAATTGAAACAGAGATAAACTGATTAAAACATTTAAGTGTTAATATTTTAAAATGGTGTGTAATGCCAAGAGAACATAAAGGTAAAATGCTATGTTAACAGATTACACACAAATATATACAAGCTATTTCTATGCACACAAAAAAAGGAAGTTTACAGTGCAAGTTTCATGATTTAAAGTTTATTCATTGTAAAAAAAAATGTATCCATGAATTGAAAAATTCATTTTTAAACTAGTTTTACCAACCTTAAAATTATTCTTAATAAGTCAACAAATGTGCTAGTTCACAGTTTTGAAGTTATGTGAAATAAAACTCTAATAACTAATTTTTGTGCCCCAATCTACATAAATATTTAAATAATAATAAATTAGGAAATTAACAATTTTTTATTACCTTTCATAATCTCTGTGAGCGGAATAGTTGGTGCCAAGTTTACTGAAAGAAACCAATTTCAGGTCAATTTCATTCTCTAACTGGCGTGCTTGACGTCGTAAATCTGTTTGTTATAAAGAAGATGTATATTTAGGCATGAATTAAAATCATTATTATATCATGTAAAGACAATGAGCAAAAACATGTGGCATGAAAAAAAATCCCCTTACAAAATAATGAATGTGATGGGAAAGAAACAGACAGTGGGGAAAAAATAAATTTTAAATCATAAATTTTATTATAATTTTTTTTTTTTCAATACAGCAACCATTAGACTTGGACACATATGCAATAATTCAATCATATAAAAGTAAATTTCATGCAATTAAATTTTTTTTAAAAATTGGATACATGGTATTTTTTATTACTTAAGCATGGGATTTTGCTTTCAAAACCTGTTCTGTTCCACAACTCTAAATCATAGGATACATTTTCTAAATAATTGGAGTTTTACTTTCAGACTCCTCTTCTTTAATAATTTTTTATTTAGATTGTATTTAATATAGAAGAATTCAAAACCATGCATTTTGAATACCCAAACTCGGTTATAAGTGGGGTAATACTGCAGTTTCTACAAGTATATTATTTCACATCGAAGATAGTGAGAACTTACATTTATAATTTATTAAATGCATTATTATATGTTGTATTTTAGCTATTACAGCACTAATTTGTAAGTCTTATTAATTTTTTAGGCACTTTTCATCTCTCAATGATCCATAGTCCAAACACGATACAGCCATTTTGTTTATCTATCACCCTACTTGCCGGGTTGTCACAGTAAGATGCCAAATGAAAATTTCTCACAAACAAATAAACAAAATATAAATCAAACACAAAAAAAAAAAAAATAAGAATCAAACAACTAGTAAGAAGTAAAAATTAAATTTTCTTTAAAATATTTATTGATCTTCTAAGAACATTTAAATAGATGAATGAAACTTTTAATAAAACATCTTCAGTCAGTAAATTTATTTTAGCATGGTAAAAACAATCTGGCAAGCAGGGTAATAGATAAACAAAATGGATGTATCCTTCTCCAATTATGTAATTGTAGCATCAAGGGCTGAATTGTAGGTTCAAGCCCCAGCTAAGACATTACTTTTTTAATTTTTAGAAACGTTTCTGTTAGTGCCCGTTCATTTCCCACTTGCTTTGCAACATGGATGTAAGCTTTTTTTCACGACATTGGCATAATAACTTCGTGCTCTCCGTTGTGCTCAGTGACAGAAAAGTAGTCACACACTCCTCAACAATTACTTTCATAAAATGTCACCCGTCACTAAATCATTAGCGGTGTATGCTACGACGCTGGATGGCTATTAGTTTATGTTGTACAAACTAGGGTGTTGCAGGGTGGGGGGTGACAAGTAGCTAACCGCAGAGCACATGTTTCCAGAACAGCAATGTGTTGGCAGTTGTTATCCTTGCCCCCAAGGTTCATTTGCCATTTGCTTTCATCTGATTTCTTCTTGATGTTGTTTGTGTCTGTTCCCCACTCACCTTTCTTTGCAATATTTATGAGCAACTCTGTGGCGTATGCTATGTCACGGGCATCTATCTATTAATAATCGAAGTGACTATTCGCAATCGATTGCGAATAGGTTTCAAACCCTATTCGCAATCAGCGCGCTCGTTCACTTCCGGTTATTGCTATTCTTGGTAACATTTTTTTTATAAGGTTAAAAATTTCATCGGTGAATGTGTGGCTGTGTGGTCATATTGATAGTAAGATAGTACGCTACATCGTAGGTCCGGGGTTTGATTTCTTATTGATGCCAATTTTTTTTGTTTTTTTTTTTTCAAACAATACTACATGAATTGATAATGAATAAGATTTTTTTTATTTTAAAAAATGGTTTGTTTTGATGTTAGGTTTAGGGATAGACTTTAGGGTTCGTTAAGTGATAGTTATTATTATTAGGGTTTGGGTTAGGTTTAGTGATAGTTTTTAGGGTTTGGGTTAGGTTTAGTGATAGCTTTTAGGGTTTGGGTTAGGTTTAGTGATAGTTTTGAGGGTTGGGTTAGGTTTAGTGATAGTATTTAGGGTTTTGGGTTAGGTTTAGTGATAGATTTTAGAGATTGTTTGAATGCACATATAGAATCGGAGGTTCAATGAAAGGCGCAGTGAATACTTTTAATTGTAACTCTTCAATTTTATAAACATCATTTTATAAACAATGTTACTAAAGTGACTATTCGCAATCGATTGCCTAGGCTATTTATAGCACGCGCCGATTGCGAATAGGGTTTGAAATCTATTCGCAATCGATTGCGAATAGACGCTCCCATTAATAATAGGACTGAATCCGATTATACGTTCCCAATTATGCGTTCTCTTCTTTTGTTTTTTAGGTTTAGATTTAGAATTGTTATTTGTTAATTTAGGGTTTGAGTTAGGTTTAGTATAATTGTGAATTTAGGGTTAGGGCTAGGGTTACTCGGCTTACTCGGGTTAGGTTTAGTTTTAGAATTTTAATAGTTGAATTATCCAATTTCTTTGGTACGCGGCATATCAACAAAGATGGCAGCCATGTTGAGTGGGAACGTTAAGTCAGATTTAACCAATATTAGTATTAATAAGTAAGGTAAGGCTTAGTAACTAACTTACCAACTTAGTAGTAATTAATTAGTAAGCTGTTCAATTTTTGTTTGTTTTCACTACAAGTACAAGTTCAATCCAATTATATGTTTAACACAGTGTGGTTGCTAAATTTTATCACTCATCAGTTAATATTTACCGCAAAACCAAGTTAAGTATCGTATTTTAAATAACAATTAAGATTTGCTTCTAAAACTATCTAACTATGTTATTTACCTTCCCAAAGGTTTCCCATATCTGCCATAGTTTTTCTCATGATGTTGGCAATATCTCGCGAGACGCTATACTTTTTAATCTCCAAAACAAAAGCTTCTAACCATTTCCCCGTTGTCTATTATTACGGCTATAGTCCATGTTTTGTAACTAAAAATTAAACAAACAAATTCACCTTTCTTCGGGATCACATATATAATAAATAATAATGGTTAAAACGAAGTATGTCGACCGTGACGTCACTGTCATTACCGGTGGCCATCTTTGTTGTTATGGCACGTTCTTTAAAAAGCTAAAATTAATAAAAATATATAGCTATACCTAGCCCAAACCCTAAAACCTTAAATTTTCCAAAAATTCTTAAGTCTAAAACTAAAGCTATACCTAACCCAAACCCTAAAACCTTCAATTTTTAAAATTCCTTTTAGAATTTTGAATTTATAGAACTCTCTTTTCCAGCAACCGGTAACGTCGTGACGTCATGGTCGACATACTTCGCTTCAGCCATAATATTATTCATATTGCAACATGTTAAAATTTGGCACACTTATTGGATATTATAAGACTATTATACGTTTTTAGGGTCTGAAATGCTAATCTCATTTTATGTTACAGACTCTCCTTCAAACCCGAAGTGAAGATTGCTATGTCCCATGCCTATCTATTGTTTGGAGGCTTCAATTTAGCACTAACTAGATCTGGCTTTTTTAACTATGCATTTCTTTCAAATTTTTATAGCTCTTTACCAGTCATAACTGCTACATCCATATGGTTTATTTGGTATCCATCTCAACAGATTTTCTTTACCCATTTGATTGTACACTAAATGAAATGAGTTCGAATCCACGTGAAGGCGAGGATTTGTTCCCGGGGCCTGAGGAGTCCCCGAGTCACCCAGCTCTGAATAGGTACCTAACCAATAGTTAGGCAGCTGGGTAATGCGTGGAACCCTTGTAGCCGTGGCCTGTGACCGCTACATCACTTGCCAACAGATCTTCTGTCATGGTCTGTGGACGCAATTATCTTCTGCATAGAAGGAGCGTCTGTATATCTAAGATAAGATAAGATAAATTTCCGAGACATGTTAAGACAAATTAAATTTCAGAAATGAAACAATAACATTATTAGTTGTTAGAAAAGTAAGAATACATTTAACAATAGGTCAATTAATTACATCATAAACAAATTTAAAAGTAAAATAAAATATTAGCCTGCAATGATATTTGATTAAAGACAAGAAGAAGTAGGAAACTTAATTGTCACACAGCATACTAGAAACATAATAAAAGTTGTAGAGTTGTCTGATCTTATCTGTTACAGACTCTCCTTCTATAAAGAAGATTATTGCGTCCTATGCTTATCTATGGTTTGTGTTTAGTCCTGCATTCTTAATAGAGTTTTAAATGATGATGTAAGGGGCGTGGTGGTCTAGTGGTAACAAGCTGCACTGCTGAACTGAGGCAAAAGAGAGTCACGGATTCGAGCCTCAGTGTTGGCAAAACCCCGGGGCATTGTGCTAGCCACACAATCTCTTGCTTGTAGTGGTGGCTTAATGAAACTTGTGAACGCTACTTCAATTGCCCCATATTCAGCCATGGACTGAAAAGGGGTTATTAAATGATGATAAAGTGTTGGGTTTCCTGGTTTCTTAAGGAAAACCCAATCCATGCCCGAATTCCAGACGAGAAGAGAGAAAACTTGTGTTTGTTTTTGCATACGGAATAAGAAAGGTGTTTTTATCCTTATGTCTGTCTATCTGAGGGTTGTATCAAGTTATCTTTCTAAATTAGAATTAATTGCTTTATGTATAATTACTATTTATTCTTTGGTTCTTCTATCCTCTAGTGTTTTAAGGTTTAATGATTTAAATAATGGTGTTATTCTTGTCAGTTTTGAATATTCTATTCTATAGTAATGGAAAAAAAAAGTGTGACATACTTTAAGGACGCCCTTTATTGGGTTCGGGTATATGTAATATGAATTTTCCTTCATTAATGTAATTAAAATCTGCTCATATTGAAAATAACATAAAGTTGAATTGGTGAAATAAATTAGTTGTTATTTTTAAAGTATGGAAATGAAATTAAATTTTAAAAACAAGAAAAAAAAACCTGGATTCAATTTTTAATAATAAAAGGATCATTTATTGCAAAAGTCATATTTTCATTCTAATATATTTAAAGAAACTGAAATTTAAAAAAGAAAAATTTAATAGAAAATTAAAATTAAAGCAGCACAATTTTAAAAAGAGAATATGACTGCACAGTGTTGATATATTAGAGAGTTTTCATAATGCCTATTTCAACAACAGTGCAGTGAAAGATAGGAGGTTAATAAAATCACACAGTTTTAAAGGATGTTGCATGTTCTCAATATTTACAATAAAAAATGTTGCTCCTCTTACCAAATGGGGCCATCCATAAAACTTGACTCATTTTGTGGGAGAGGATGCCCCCATTTTCCCAAATTTTGCTTATCTCATGACACTCGTCAAATAAATACATCACAAGTAAAAAAAAAAAAGACATAACTTCTCTACTTATAAAAGTGATGTTTTCTGTCCCAAAATACACCCATCACAACAAAAAGTTACCAAGATTAATTTCAGTAAAATTTAAAAAAAAAAAAAGAAAAAAAAAGCTAGATACCTTTATGTAAAAAATAAATTATGGCCCACAAGATTTTTAACCCACCCCCCAAATCACCCTGAGTGAAAAAAACTGTCATAATTTCTTAGACACCACCCCCCAAATCATCCTGAGTGAAAAAACTGTCATACTTTCTTAGACACCATCCCCCCCCCTTTAGAGCTTGACTTTGTGGACAGCCCCTAAAAAGACTTTGATCACCAAAACTACCACAATATGAGGTAATGAGGTCAACAAATTTCATCAACAATTTCCTCACTATCACCAAGAAACATAATTTAATAGAGACACAATATTAGTGAGATATCGCTTTGACATAGTAATAGTAATATCAGCAAGGAGAAAAGGGATGTAGTACATTTTTACAAGAAAGATCATTAGAGGGTATTGATGAGAATGTTAGTTAGATGCATGCTAGCTATATACGGAGATATGAAACTATAGCCCTATCAAATGTCTGCACTCTGGATGGACAGGACTGGTAAACCCTGGATGGATGGGACTGGTCAACCTTGGATCGCAACTCAACTCTGAGTTGGAAAAATCTGAATGATGATAAGCTCCCCAAGCGGTACCACAGATGTTGCCACTGCTTGTCCCAAGATTTCTCATCCACTCATGTTTTTGGGTTATTTTGTATATGGAGAGAGGTGGCTCTCTGTCCAGGGAACCAATGTTATCCTCCTAAAGAAAAACCCCAGGCTTGTAATATTTTTTCCTGTGAAGTCAACAACATGCCACAAATATGTTTTTAAAGTCTATGATGATGGTTTAAAATATCTAGCAGTACAGAAAAATAGAATATGTTATTTACAAGTTTACTTAAAAGTAAAATGTTTAAAGGGGGCGTAAACTGACATTCTAAATACATTTTAGCGTAACTTCATCAGGTTATTATATTTTCATTTCAAATAAATATCTTATCATCATTTACAATGTTCAAAACTAAAACTTGATTGAATAAACATGCAAAATAAAATTATCATTAAAAAAACAACAACTGAAAGTACCAAGCATTCTATTACAGTTTATACTTATGGCATGAAGAATTCCAGTTAGGAACAATCAACAGTCTTTAAACTACCCTCAACTTGTTTTAATACAATAAAGCTCAGTAATTATGGTCCAATAAAGCTCAATAATTATGGTCCAAACTGGCAAACCTTTAAAAACCCAGAGCTTAAATATGTTGCATAGCAAAAAATGCATCGACATGAATAACAAACCTAAGCAGATTTGACTGTCAGAAAAATGGTTTAGCTTCATTGGTAAAAGGCATTACATTTATCACACGCGGCTTTATAAAAACAATATCTGGCCAATGAATGCAGGTTAATTAAAGCAAAGTTTTCATCTGTAAATATATTGTTTGCATAATTTTCATAGTTGTTAAAACTTGGTCCCATCCATGAAAAGCATTGTTTTTCAAAAATTGGTCCCGTAAAATATTACAGTGGTTAAAAAGTTGGTCCTAGTTACTGGGGCCTCATTGTTAATAATGGCAGCTGCCCAAATGTGCCACTCGTCTTGTAGGCCCCAATGAAAAAAACAGATCATATGGGTCTCAGCGGGTTATAACAAAAGTTACTGGAATAGGAATGCAAATTTGAGCTAGTTGAACTCTTTCGGTTGCTGGTAACAATATACAAACATGGCCAATGAGATGTCACAACTGGAATATGGACAGAGTGGTGCACACAACACGCTTGGCTAATGGAGGGTCAGAGGTCAAACAGAACTTTATCACACAAAGAATGTAGATACTGTACTAGAGTCAAACACAGGCCAATGAGATGTCATAACTGGAATATGGACAGAGTGGTTCACACAACACACTTGGCAAATGGAGGGTCAGAGGTCAAACAGAACTTTATCACACAAAGAATGTAGATACTGTACTAGAGTCAAACATAGGCCAATGTAGGTAGGTACCTAACTACAGTAAAACATAAGCTAATGTAGTTACCTTACTACAGTAAACCATAAGCAAAAGTAGGTGATGACTTATGATGAATGATTCATATATAAATGTGTAAGCTTAAATTTATATACTCACTGAAACAAGAGATGGCAGTTGATATTTTAAAGCAGACCATTGAATTTAAATCAAAGAATAACATCTTCATAAACAGAAGACTACCGTGATCTTATTGCTGGCACAACAAAACAGCGTGCTGTCTTGAGATTACAGTTTGTGGCAACGTTGACGTCAACAAATTTAAGGGTAAGTTGAAAAGGGAGATCAGGCTCATTGGTCAGTTTGACAAACATTTCCACAGGCTCATTGGTCAGTTTCACTAACATTTCCACCAGGGAACAGATTATTTGGTGTGGGTACAAGCAACACGTGTATGTCAGTATATGAAACAGTTAGAAAAAGTTGGTTAACTTGAGTAGTATTATGACAGGCCATCAGAATGCTAGAGCTGACACAAAATTTGGCCTGCCCCTTGTTTGGTTGTACAGCGATGATGTCGCCAAAAGTCAACAAGAACTTAGAAACAGTATTGAAAGTCTACAAGATACTTTCTTCAAGTTCACAACTTTCTTTACACAGGGTTCCTGCAACCAAAATGAAAATTAAAACTCCTTGAATTCTCCATGAGACTATAGAACAGGGGTCTCCAAACTGTGGCCTGTCAGGTCCTCTCATCCGGCGCCCGTAGACCTTTTAATCTCCAAAAAGATACTATTTTTACCTTCTACTATTTCTTTCTTATTTGTACCTCTAGTGGGTAGTCGGCCCCCAAATTGTTGTTTGAAATTTAATGCGGCCCTCCAGCATAAAAGTTTGAAGACCCCTGATGTAGAAAATTCTGGAACACTAATTAAATAAAATTAAAGATCATGAGATTTATGCTCAAAAACTTGTATTTCACGGTGAGGGGAAAAAACAAAATTAAAAAATGATCCTGAATCATGAATCGTTGAACTTATCCTCACTACAAATAAAAGTATCGGCCATTTTGAGGAGTTTAAGTTTAAGCCGAGATTTTTTTATTACTTTATTTTTCAAACTCCAGGAGATTTCCACGACATGCTGGAATTCCAGGATAGTTGTAGGAAACCTGTTTACAATAACCAGTAAGAATAAACCAAAAGCATAGCATAAAATTTAAAGGAAATTTTCAAAAGAAACAAAATGAAAGTAAATATTGAGAAAAAATAAAACATAAGTAACTGTTGAGAAAAAATAAAATCACATCCAACAAAGAAAAGATAATTAAAACCGTTAATTAGGAAACACAAAGCCACACATAATGAAGAAATAATAATCCAGATAAATGAATGGAAACATAATGAGAATGGTTTTACTTTATCAGTTTAGTTTCCGAAAAGTTAAAAAAAACAAAAAAACAATGGCACAACAAGAAAGATGTATATTAAAATGTATCTTTTAAAATCATCTGGTTCTAGGTTATAGCCCCTGGCACATTCAGTAAAATGGAATGATATGTCAGATGGAATGTCCAGGGCAAAAAGCATTATGAGCCAACATGTCCAGGGCACAACGCACTATAAGCCAACATGATCAGCACTATGAGCCAACATGATCAGCGCTATGAGCCAACATGATAGCAAAAAGCATTATGAGCCAATATGATTTTTAAAAAATGACAATCTTGCTGCACTCTATTTGGTCTGTAATAAAATAGACTTTTACGAAATGGTTAACAAGATTACTGTTTTTAGTCTTTGGTATATATTAATTAAAAAAAAAACCCAACAACATTAGTAAATAATTGACCTACTTTTAGTTTATATAATATAATTGCTGCAGTATAATAGTCTGAATTAAACCCACCTTCTGATAGCAAGAAATTATTTTATAGCTTACACTGATCATAGATAGATCAAAGCCAGCAGCACATTTTGTACTGTCTCGACTCATTCAAGTGGGGGTAAAAATCTCATAATTTTCAATGTTCCAGCAGCATTGATGGCATTATTTCATTCTGAGGTTAACAGACATTTGAGTTGGAGTTAATCTGGCCATAGGAGAAAAAAAGAAAATTGGGCATGCATACAATTTGGTCTTAAATACTAGGTTAAAATTTGGTCCCAAATACAAAGTTAAAATACATAAAAATATTATCATAAAAAGTACAATGATGAATTCAATGAGGAATCTGGAAAAATTAAAAAATTTAGTGGGTAACGGTTATTTCCTTAAACTTAAATATCTTCTTCATTATTAAGTGTATTTCATCCAACATTTCAGAAAAAAAATGTTTTAAAAATCTGGCGGTATATTAGGTTTTCCGGATGAGTTCCTGCTCAAATAAACTGTGTTCCTCCTCATCCCCCGAGACGTGGTCGTGGTACTCGTTTATCATCGGAGCTTTGTTGTAGTTGTTGGGAGACTTCATGACATAGGAGTTGTCCCCCTGGACAACGTCTTCAAGGTCGTCGCTGTCCTCGTCATCCTGGCTGCTAAGCTGTCGGAAGCCCAGGCTGTCGTACTGCATGCGGCCAGATTTTTTCAAGCACATGACTGCCGTGATGAAGATGACGACAAGCAAAACAATGCAGCCTGTAGGTTAGAGAGTATAAGAAGTACATCGCGATTGTCAATGTCAAATAAAGGAGATTTCATTAATGAACAGAATGAGCAACTGTAACTCACCAGTAAAATTATAAATTCCTTATTGTAGTAATGAGATGTTTGTTGTAAGTTATGAGACATGGAAAATTATAAAGGGAGTTAATTATTTATTTTTTATAGAAGTGTTCCAGAGATTGTATGGCATTTGGGGAAATGCCCTGATCTCGATGTGTTGGTGGTCAGAGTTTGGAAAGGGGCTGGTTGTTTGTCCCCCATTGGGATACACCGAGACACAACTTTAACAGTATCATTGATCAGAAGATGGACGCAGCCTTGAGCAGACGTACACTTTTTGATCAGTATTCTGGGCAGATCTGTTTTAGTGGAAACTTGATTTCTAATTTCTGACAATTAATCTCAGCGTCCAGGTGCCACATGATGTACAACTGATTGCTTACAAATGAGGTCATCTGTCACTGCCCAGCAGCAGTCTGGTAGATGTGCTTCGAAACAGAAACGGCTACTGACACATTGGAGCCAAGTAAAATTAAGGTCATAAAGAAAGCAATTGAGTAAAACAGAGAAGCGCTGTACTGACCTATCAGTGTAACAGACAACATAGGCGACATCCCCAGTAGCCAGGTATTGCTTATCATTTCTAGAACAATCTCCCTGGCGTTGGGACTGTGCAGGACTTCTATATCCTGGTGAAAAACAGACAAATCAGGATAATATTAGGACTGAATAATAATAAGTTTACTGAATTCAACTGGTATGGTAATAACAACTAGGATGACGTTAATGATAAGTTTACTGAATTCATCTTCTATGGTAATAACAATTAGGATGATGTTAATGATAAGTTTACTGAATTCATCTGGTATGGTAATAACAACTAGGATGATGTTAATGATAAGTTTACTGGCTGGAAGAAAATTAAATCATGGAGTAACTTCTGCGGCTCATCAAGATGGAGGGCAGTGGTGCCAAGGGGGTGTGTCAAGATGGAGGGCAGTGGTGCCAAGGGGGTGTGTCAAGATGGAGGGCAGTGGTGCCAAGGAGTAAGAAGGTGTGCATAAGGAATGCCAAGATGTGATGTATGACAGCACATGCACACCTAAAGCTAATATGTATGACAACACATGCACACCTAAAACTAATATGTATGACAGCACATGCACACCTAAAGCTAATATGTATGACAGCACATGCACACCTAAAGCTAATACGTATGACAGCACATGCTCACCTAAAGCTAATATGTATGACAGCACATGCACACCTAAAGCTAATATGTATGACAGCACATGCACACCTAAAGCTAATATGTATGACAGCATGTGCACACCTAAAGCTAATGTGTATGACAGCACATGCACACCTAAAGCTAATGTGTATGACAGCACATGCAAGCCTAAAGCTAATATGTATGACAGCACACACAAGCCTAAAGCTAAGATGTATGACAGCACATGCACACCTAAAGCTAATATGTATAGCAGCACATGCACACTTAAAGCTAATATGTATGACAGCCCATGCACACCTAAAGCTAATATGTATGACAGCACATGCACACCTAAAGCTAATATGTATGACAGCACATGTACACCTAAAGCTAATATGTATGACAGCACATGTACACCTAAAGCTAATATGTATGACAGCACATGCACACCTAAAGCTAATATGTATGACAGCACATGCACGCCTAAAGCTAATATGTATGACAGCACATGCACACCTAAAGCTAATATGTATGACAGCACATGCACACCTAAAGCTAATATGTATGACAGCACATGTCCACCTAAAGCTAATATGTATGACAGCACATGCAAGCCTAAAGCTAAGATGTATGACAGCACACGCAAGCCTAAAGCTAAGATGTATGACAGCACACGCAAGCCTAAAGCTAAGATGTATGATAGCACATGCAAGCCTAAAGATATGATGTATGACAGCACACACAAGCCTAAAGCTAAGATGTATGACAGCACATGCAAGCCTAAAGTTAAGATGCATGACAGCACACACAAGGCTAAAGATAAGATGCATGACAGCACACACAAGCCTAAATCTCACATGTATGACAGCACACACAAGCCTAAATCTCACATGTATGACAGCACATGACACCTAAATCTAAGATGTATGACAGCACACACAAGCCTAAAGCTAAGATGTATGACAGCACATGCAAGCCTAAAGTTAAGATGCATGACAGCACACACAAGGCTAAAGCTAAGATGCATGACAGCACACACAAGCCTAAATCTCACATGTATGACAGCACACACAAGTCTAAATCTCAGGGACTTACAGTCTCCTTGTCGTGGTAGGTGGTGAGAAAAGCCGTGACCTTGTACTTTCCATTGGGCAGGTAGAATGCAAACCTCCCCTGCTCATCACTGGTCTGTGTGTATCCTGACGGCATCACTTCAATCCTCACGCCCGCAAGAGGCTTGCGATCCTCCTTGTCAATGACCTTCCCAAACACTCCTTTGCGAGACTGAAATATCGCACAAAATATTTCATCCTTAGAGATATTTTCATGAAATTAATTTTTTTTTAAATTACATTTTTTTGCTACATTTTGCCACAGCTAGAAATATGAAGTGGAAAAATAAAATACAAACCATGTGTGAATTAATATAAACTATATTACAAATATAACTATATTAAAAAATATAACTCTATTTAAAAATATTAACTGTATTTCAACATAAACTAAAGACAAGTTTTGCCTATGAAACATGAAATGCTGTTTTAATGGTCAAATCAACATAGACAGGTCAGCTTTATAAAGCCAGACCATCAAGCAGGCCAGTGGGACAGTAACACCAGCTATTAGACATTACCCTCCTTCACATGTCAGACAGTAACACCACCCATTAGAACAGTGTTTCTCAATCTGTGTGTCACGACACATTTTTGTGTTGTGAGAGATTTCCAGGAGTGTCGCGAGATTTAGTTAAAATATTTAAAATTTCTAGGGTTCTAAGCTCTGAAGTTATTATGAAATTTTAAAAATAAAGCAAAACAAAATGTTTGTTAAATAAATCAACAACGTAATCAGTAATAACGTGTGTTTCGCGTGGGCAAGGACGTTAGAATCGGTTGGCGCCTGTGTACGCCATTTTCTTTTTCCATTCTTTCTAGCAGTGTAATTGGCTTGAAATTGGAATCACTGGACATCGAGGAATTTGCTCGGGTGATCAATCCGTTTGCAGTCAGTGAAGAAGTCAATTTGACGACCGAAGGTGAGGAGCAGCTGGTCGAATTACAACATAAAAAATTATATTAAACAACGTTCACCAACACGACTTAAGAAGAATTCTGGCTTGCGGTCATGGAAGGCTATCCTTTAGTCAGCTTGAAAGCAGTTAAAACTTTGTTGCCATTTTTATCTTCTTGGTTCTGTGAATTGGGGTTTTCGGCATTAACTGAAATCAAGTCCAAGAAACGAGAGAGAGACTCCTAACAGTTGATGGTGAGTTGCGTGTTTGCTTGTCAACTTTGGAGCCCCGATGGAATATGATGTGTTCCTTTAAGCAGGCAAATCCATGACACTGATATATCACAGAAATATACATCACAGTAATATGTAAAAAAAAAAGTTATCTTTGTAGTAAAATAAGTAAAAATTATTTTTGTGTGTCGCAAAAATTCTCGAAAATTCTTAATGTGTCATTACCCAAAAAAGTTTGAGAAACACTGCATAGACTCAACATTACCCTCCTTCACATGTCAGACAGTAACACCACCAATTAGATGTACATTCAACATTACCCTCCTTCACATGTCAGACAGTAACACCACCAATTAGATGTACATTCAACATTACCCTCCTTCACATGTCAGACACCCTCAAACACAAGAACTGCTTGAACATTAAAATAAAACAACAACAACGGCCGCATACTTCTCTAATGAGTGACATGAAAGGATCCCTCATCTGGCGCCACAGGCCGAGGAGCTCAGAAGCTTCTGGATATCTGCAACAACCCGTATTTATCTCCAGGGCAGCTCTGTGGGTGTTCCGGTAGGCATAGTTCTGAAATTAAAAAAAAACAAAACACCAAAATTCTTTATTGCACGTTTTTATACAGAAAAAAAAAAGATAATTCCTTTCTGGACTTAATTTGAACTAGTGACAATGACTAGAAGACACAAAACAATAGAACTGACCATTGGACTTAATTTGAATTAATGACAATGACTAGAAGACAGAAAAAAAAACAATACAACTGACCATTGGACTTAATTTGAACAAGTGACTATGACTAGAAGACACAAAACAATAGAACTGATCATTGGACTTAATTTGAACTAGTGACAATGACTAGAATACACTAAACAACAGAACTGACCATCAGGCTGCCATGCTGTGCACTGTTGTACTCCACAGGCTGGGATTTATCAGAAGGTTCTGGAAATTCAGAAATACAAATTATGTGATACACATTACTGTGTGATGGTGGCCCCTTCCCTCCCTTGTATCTGTACATTGATACAATGAATCAATGGCATGTGCTGGCAACAGGGGAGATTATGTGATACACATTACTGTGTTATGTTGGCCCCTCATGCCTTCCCTCCCTTGTCTCTGTACATTGTTACAATGAATCAATGGCGTGTGCTGGCCACAGGGGAGATTATGTGATACACGATACTGTGTTATGTTGGCCCCTCATGCCTTCCCTCCCTTGTCTCTGTACATTGATACAATGAATCAATGGCGTGTGCTGGCCACAGGGGAGATTATGTGATACACATTACTGTGTTATGTTGGCCCCTCATGCCTTCCCTCCCTTGTCTCTGTACATTGATCCAATGAATCAATGGCGTGTGCCGGCCACAGGGGAGATTATGTGATACACATTACTGTGTGATGGTGGCCCCTTCCCTCCCTTGTCTCTGTACATTGTTACAATGAATCAATGGCGTGTGCTGGCCACAGGGGAGATTATGTGATACACATTACTGTGTTATGTTGGCCCCTTCCCTCCCTTGTCTCTGTACATTGTTACAATGAATCAATGGCGTGTGCTGGCCACAGGGGAGATTATGTGATACACGATACTGTGTTATGTTGGCCCCTCATGCCTTCCCTCCCTTGTCTCTGTACATTGATCCAATGAATTAATGGCGTGTGCTGGCCACAGGGGAGATTATGTGATACACGATACTGTGTTATGTTGGCCCCTTCCCTCCCTTGTCTCTGTACATTGTTACAATGAATCAATGGCATGTGCTGGCCACAGGGGAGATTATCCAACTAATTAGTTGGGAGAAAGTATTTACATGCCTGGTTTAAAGACTATAGATTTGAGTCATATATTCTTTACAATATAGTTTCTTTATTTTAGAATTTAAAAAATTTGTCCTTAAAACTTTTGACCGTGATCCACACAGACGTAATGGTTACATTGGTTTGATGCTGATTACCCGTGAGAACACATACAACGTAAACACTCCACACATACAACGTAAAGACTTCACACGTACAATGTAAAGACTTCACACATACAACGTAAAGACTCTACACATACAACGAAAAGACTCCACACATACAACGTAAAGACTTCACACATACAATGTAAAGACTCCACACATACAACGTAAAGACTTCACACATACAATGTAAAGACTTCACACATACAATGTAAAGACTTCACACATACAACGTAAAGACTCCACACATACAACGTAAAGACTCCACACATACAACGTAAAGACTCCACACATACAACGTAAAGACTTCACACATACAAAAAACGTAAAGACTCCACACATACAACGTAAAGAATCCACACATACAATGTAAAGACTCCACACATACAACGTCAACACTCCATACATACAACATACAGACGTAATGGTTACATTGTTTTGATGCTGATTACCTGTGAGATCACAGCCGACGTCTTCTGTAGCCTTCCAGCCTCCTTGGATAAAAGCTTCACCCAGCACTGAAGAAATTCCCAGAAACATAAACATTTAGTTGACAGAAATGGTTATAAACGGACAAGTAAAATTTGTTTTAGCCACACCCACTTTTTTGTTTTACTTCTGGGTCAAATAATCAGTCTTGAAACAGAAAGCAATAACGCAAATAAAAATAAGAGTAATTGGACCAAAAAATGTTGGACATAATATTTTGAGAAATAAATATTTCCTGGACTAAAATATTATGTACCTTAAAATCTGCATCCTGTCTGCGTTTGTTTGTCTTTGGATTCAACTATTTTTTAGTTGATTTTTAACACTTCCTACATTGCTTATTTCTTGAACCTGAACTTCGTCCTCTCATGTTTTTAGTAAGCAATTACCTTTGTCCGTGACCCCGAAATAAGCCACCAGATTGCTGCCGCCCTTGACATTGACAACAATGGGGGAATGACTCTCAGCTATCACCTTCTTGACGGCTTTGGTCTCGGGCTGCTCGTCCCCGGGGTGGTGGTAGTCCTCATCGCCTAGGTCAACCATCAAGGTCAAAAAGGTCAGTATTTTCTAGCAAAAACATTTTTAACCTCACATTACCGTCAGTTATTTTCTAGCCCCAAATAAGGGCAATTTAAAAGCTTTGTTTATTTCAACATGATTGACACCAGTATGAACGTAATAAAATACAATTTATCAGCACATTTAGCGGACAGCAGAGACTGACCTAAAAAGTTTGAGTCGAGGTCCACATTCAGAGAATTGTTGTGACCCAGGCCTTTTTCGCAGAAATCTGGCAGGGCGAGCCGAGAACCATCGACGTTGACCGCTGGCACGATGTAAATCTCGATGTCACCGAGCATCTGCCAAGTGGGAGGAAAAGAAAAAGTTTTGCATGTCTTATCTTTACAGACACTCTTTCTATACACAAGATTATGGCGTCTACAGAAAATGCTGGTCTGTTGGCAAGTGACGCAGTGTTCACCGGACACGGCTATGAGGGTTCCACACAATGCCAAACCGCCTATGTTTCCCTAACTAGTATCAGGTACCCATTTTGGAGATGAGAGGACTCAGAGACACCCTTGGGCCCGGGAACAAATACCTGCCTTCACAGAGATTTGAACCCATGACCCTTGGTACACCAGCAGAGCGCGCATGCCATCGACCACCGTGTGTTTCAGTGGTCAACCTGGGACAGGCTCTGCTTGCTCCAACAATAGTAAAGGTGTGTAGAGACCAAACTGTTTCTCACCTGTTGAACGTAGTAATCAGCCTGGTACTGGTCAGACCAAACTGTTTCTCACCTGTTTAACGTAGTCATCAGCCTGGTACTGGTCAGACCAAACTGTTTCTCACCTATTGAACGTAGTCATCGGCCTGGTACTGGTCAGACCAAACTGTTTCTCACCTGTTTAACGTAGTCATCAGCCTGGTACTGGTCAGACCAAACTGTTTCTCACCTGTTGAACGTAGTCATCGGCCTGGTACTGGTCAGACCAAACTGTTTATCACCTGTTTAACGTAGTCATCAGCCTGGTACTGGTCAGACCAAACTGTTTCTCACCTGTTGAACGTAGTCATCGGCCTGGTACTGGTCAGACCAAACTGTTTCTCATCTGTTGAATGTAGTCATGAGCCTGGTATTGTCAGACCAAACTGTTTCTCACCTGTTTAACGTAGTCATCGGCCTGGTACTGGTCACACAGGTAAATGGCCAGGTGGAGCAGCACCTCCCTGGACACCATGTCCTCACCGTGAATGTTCCCCACAAACAAGATCTTGGGGGGGATGTGCTCCTCGGTTTTCTTGTGTCCAACACGCAGCTGCCAGATGTCCGAGTCCAGTTTGGTCTTGCCAACGCTGACGACATGATGTCAATGATGAGACCACACAACTTTATACAAATAACTCTAAAAAACACTGAGTTATAAATCAAACAAATGTTTTTATGGCAGTTACAACAGAAGCCTTAAAAAAGCAAAACCTGGTAAGTTCCATTATTTCAGGGCATTTAGAGGTCAGATTTTTCAAAGTAGAGGTCATCAGCGTGTAGTCGTGATACACCATTCCGCTTGTGTCCTCCTTCTTTAACACAAAGTCAAGTTCCACCGGCGTGTCATCGGCCACGATCACCTGGCGTGTTACAGAGCTGTAGCCTGTGTAGCACATTAAACATTGCATAGATGTAAGCAACAGTATCAAATATTTGTGAATGTTATGTCAGCACATAGTCATGCAGACGTTAACAAAAATTTTTTAAATACGCCATTGTTATGTCAGAACTGACATATTTAACTTATTGCAGAAGTTAACGACGGCCAACTTGAGTGGTCTCCAGAAATTTGCATAATTATGATGTTTTTTTAAATTAAAAAATTGTGCAGACATGCCTACCTGCGGCCTCTATTGTTATGGTATGGTAACCTCGACTGGCTAACCAGAAGAATGGACCGGTCAACTCAAATTTAGGTTTATTGTCCAGTTGAAATGAGAAAGCTGCTACTGGCTCCTGTCCATCATTGGTTACGGCCCCTTGAATGCCTGGTTTGAGGGAATGGAAAGTTATAAAAGAGTTCACGTTAACCTCTGTTGGCCTTGACATCTGAAGACAAAAACTGAAGGAAATATCATGACAAATATTTTGGCTTTCTTTTTTTTTTTTTCAAGTTATCAGTGCAGTCTAAGAAATACGGAACACACAGTTCGTTTCTATTCTACAGCATCCACTGAGGAAGTTCTCTGATACTGTTGAGATCTACTCATGAACCATAACCCCTTCACAACTCTTAAATGATCAACCCTAACACTCTCCCCTCCCACCACAAAACCACCTCTGATCTACACAAGTGTTCTCAAACTGGTGGAATATCTTATTCTGTCTCGTAACTTTCCTGATGGCAGTCTAGGACAAGTGCCTGAAAGCATAATGCTTCCAGCCCGCTGAACGTAACGGTTAGTGGTCAAATAGACAGAAAATATCACACTAAACCTGGCAACACGTCTTCCTCTTGCAATTTTGGAGCTTGAAAGTTAAGAAATGCCAAGAGGGAGTTTATAAATAAGAATTTCATTTTTGGAGACACATAGTGCTCTCAAAGCTTTTAAACTTACCTTGCAGAGATTTGGTTAAGGTGTTCAGTATTGGCTGCAGTGATGTCATCCAAATGTTGGCCAACTTACCTTGAAGAGATTTGGTTAAGGTGTTCAATATCGGCTGTAGTGATGTCATCCAAATGTTGGCCAACTTACCTTGAAGGGATTTGGTTAAGGTGTTCAATATCGGCTGTAGTGATGTCATCCAAATGCTGGGCAACTCCGAGCTCGGGGGATATTTACAGCAGGTGATATGTGCAGACAACTGAGTAAGAGGGAGTAGGAGGAAATTTTTTTTTTTACAGCCATGCAGTAGAAAAAGTGTCCTAAATAGGGATCAGGTAATCAATTCTCCAAATCTCAATTTAAAAATAAACACATAAATACTGATATATTTTATGTATAAATACATAGGTAAATAATTAAGTGCCAGCAATGTTTAGATGGATATTTGTGGTAGAAATCTCTTAGAAGATAAAACAAAAACACAGACAATAATTTTAAAACTTGCTTGTCATCATTGCTAGGATCCAATGTACCCAATCCCCCCCCCCCCAATCTACAATCACGGTTGTGTAAAAGATGTACATTTTGGCACTTAACAACCATGGCCCTGTACTAGGTGGCAACAATGACATCCCCCCAATTTCACCTACAACCTACCATCATGGTCCTGTACTTGGTGCACCCCCACCCCCCAACCTACCATCATGGTCCTGTACTTGGTGCACCCTCCTCCCAACCTACCATCATAATCCTGTACTTGGTGCACCCCCCAACCTACCATCATGGTCCTGTACTTGGTGCACCCTCCTCCCAACCTACCATCATAATCCTATACTTGGTGCACCCCCCAACCTACCATCATGGTCCTGTACTTGGTGCACCCTCCTCCCAACCTACCATCATAATCCTGTACTTGGTGCATCCCCCAACCTACCACCATGGTCCTGTACTTGGTGCACCCTCCTCCCAACCTACCATCATGGTCCTGTACTTGGTGCACCCCCCACCCCC
>MUZC01000291.1:130761-165645 GCA_002072015.1 Radix auricularia
CCCCCCCCAACCTACCATCATGATCCTGTACTTGGTGCACCCCCCCCAACCTACCATCATGATCCTGTACTTGGTGCACCCCCCCCAACCTACCATCATGATCCTGTACTTGGTGCACCCCCCCAACCTACCATCATGGTCCTGTACTTGGTGTAAACTGTGTCGGCCAACGCAGGAACCTCTCGCCCCATGTCCACACCGTGTATGATCCCTGAGTACTCAGAACTGCTGCAGGCGTCCTTGTGGTGTATCTCAGTCATGGACACGGCGAAGGCCGCAGAGAGTTCTTGTAACACATCCTCATCAGGCGTCATGTAACTAGGGCTACTGCTGTCCAGGGTATTTCTAGGAATTCTGTTCAAAGATGTATTTCTTAAATAAGTTTTCAAGGAGCAAAGTCAATTTTTGTTGGCACTGGAAAAGTTAAATTAAAATTTAGACCAGTACTTCTCAATGAAAACTTTTTAGTATGGCTGACCGGCAGGAATTTTTCCATCGCTCCAGGGACCAGTGCACTATTTTACCTGTACTGACGTGGTAGCGAAACGTTATTTATTTTAGTTTATTTCTTTAATGGTATGTGGTTATTGCGTAAAAATTGATATATTCCATAGGGTTATTATTAATGATTAATGAAGGATTATAATAATATTTTTCTATCCTTTCTTGATAACTTCTGGGGACCGGCAGTTGATGGACCACGGACCGGCACCGGTCTGCCACTTTAAGAAGCACTGATTAAGACCAACAGTGTAATTCTTTTAATTGAACCCTTAAGAAGAGCAACCAATTTATTCACTCACACAATAAACTTTCCGCCACCTTCCAAGTTCAGGATGAAGTCAAACTTGTGGACGGCCACATAGCTGATCAGTCCCAACACCACTGAATCCTGAAAGTAGGCCAAGGACATTGATGAAGTTAAAACAAAAACAACTGGCCTTTACACAGTCTCACTATGGGCATGCCGTTATCTGACACACATCCCCACAGCTGAAAGTTGACCCAGTAAATATTTTACCTGGTCTTTGATCAGCTGGTTCATACGTCTTCCCGTGAAGTTCTCTCCCTTGCAGTCTCCAGGCACCGCCAGGGCAGAGTTTGCCGGCTTAAGCTGGGGCATGATGTGGATGTGGACAATGTTGAGAATCTTGGTAACAACCGGTTCTTTCTGGTTGTAGCCTGGGGGAGCAGGCGGGGCACATGTTGTTTAAAAAAAACTTGATCACTCTCACCCCACCAAATAGTTCACATTTTACAATTAATAGTTCACCATCACCTGTATTGATATGCGTATGCTGTTACCTGTAAGGAGGTGCCGAGCCAAGCGAACAAGAACCTCGGCCCCAACTGGCGAATCCCCATCCAAACCACCAATCAGCAGAACATGGGGTCGGTTGTCAAGTTGTGAGGAGTGGGCAGGTGGCTATATAAAAATAAACATAATTTTACAATGAAATTGGGAAACTACAATATTATAAGGTTTCCGTAACATTGTCTTGTAAAGTATTCATGTGTAGTTCAAACTTAGAACTCTTTGATATGGTATACATTGGTACTGCTAACTTGGGAGTACTTGACAGACAAAATATACATTGGTACTGCTAACTTGGGAGTACTTGACAGACAAAATATACATTGGTACTGCCAACTTGGGAGTACTTGACAGACAAAATATACATTGGTACTGCTAACTTAAGAGTATACTTGACAGACAAAATATACATTGGTACTGCTAACTTGGGACTACTTGACAGACAAAATATACATTGGTGCTGCTAACTTGGGAGTACTTGACAGACAAAATATACATTGGTGCTGCAACTTGGGACTACTTGACAGACAAAATATACATTGGTGCTGCTAACTTGAGACTACTTGACAGACAAAATATACATTGGTACTGCCAACTTGGGAGTACTTGACAGACAAAATATACATTGGTACTGCTAACTTAAGAGTATACTTGACAGACAAAATATACATTGGTACTGCTAACTTGGGACTACTTGACAGACAAAATATACATTGGTACTGCTAACTTGGAGCTAGCTACTTGATAGACAAAATATACATTGTTACTGCTAACTTGGTAGTACTGGCTAAGGTGTTCATCTGTAAGGCTAAAGAACCTGAATCTCAAAGATATTATTTCATTAATGACATTGGCCAAACTTCCATTCACACAGGCAGGTGTCTCCTGTGTTCGTTAGACTCGTGTACTACAGAGCTACCACGCGTCGCGGCACTTACCGAGAACAGGTGGAGGATGGGTACGACCTCGTCAGTGCCACTCAAATGTTCCACTTGGGCCAACGACGGGTTGACGCTGGCCAACTTGTTGAACTCCCCCTCAATGGCAGCGCTGGACATGTACTGCTCAGACTTCATGTTGTCGGCCAGGTCAAAGTCCTTGATGGCGGACCAGTGGACCGTGTCCGGCACCTCCAGGGTGAAGTTGACGGACACAGCAGCACCAGAGCTGACCTTGACAATAATAGACTGGGGCTTGTACCTGGGAGTAAAAAGTTACTGTTATTGATCTAGTCTACATTCATCCCAATATTCTGTTTGGTGTAAAATACTAATACTGGCTGGAAAAGCGGCTGGATAGTGAAGTCAATAGTGCGCTCGCTTCACAGGCTAAGGTGCGCGGGATCTAGTCCACGTTGCGCACAATAAAACATGTTGATGAATGACTATTGCTAAAAACAAAAAGTCCTCCACTGACTTGGAGAGGAGATGGGCACCGCCAAGTCTAGCAAGTCCCTGAGAAAGTTCTAAAGGAAGTATTAGAGCCCCTACAACCACAAGGTTGTGAGACCGACAAAAAAAACAAAACAAACTGTTTTTTAAATCTAGTCTGCATTCATGCCAATATTCTGTTTGGTGTTATGGTCTCATGACTGTTGGTAAAAATTGTTGAACCTCTCAATGAGCTTGGACCTTCACAGTAGTACTGGTCGTTATTGTTGGACCTACCCAGTGTTACTGGCCGTTATTGTTGGACCTACCCAGTGTTACTGGCCGTTATTGTTGGACCTACTCAGTGTTACTGGCCGTTATTGTTGGACCTACCCAGTAGCACTGGCCGTTATTGTTGGACCTACCCAGTGTTACTGGCCGCTATTGTTGGACCTACCCAGTGTTACTGGCCGTTATTGTTGGACCTACCCAGTGTTACTGGCCGCTATTGTTGGACCTACCCAGTGTTACTGGCCATTTTTGTTGGACCTACCCAGTGTCACTGACCATTATTGTTGGACCTACCCAGTGTTACTGACCGTTATTGTTGGACCTACCCAGTGGCACTGGCCGTTATCGTTGGACCTACCCAGTGGCACTGGCCGTTATTGTTGGATCTACCCAGTGTCACTGACCATTATCGTTGGACCTACCCAGTGGCACTGACCGTTTTCGTTGAACCTACCCAGTGGCACTGGCCGTTATTGTGTATGTTCCTGGGCTTAGGAGTCTCCAGTAATCTCCATGACTGGCCGATCTCACCACATGGTCGATTCCTTCTACTGTGATAGAAGCGTTAGAAATCCCTGACATTGATTCCGTGTCCTTGACAAATCCTCGAACTCCTTTGTGTACCTGAGAATTTAATGGCAAAAATATTTTTGTTTGAAAACTATTTTTAAAAATATTTAAATTTAAAATCAAAATTCGAAATAGCCATAAGAGCCATTTAGACAAATTTATTTTCAGAAATGGCCAACTGGAAATTTAACTCTTAATGTGCCATAAGGTTTTCGGAAAACTTCCGCCTCAGTGTCATAAGAATGTCCCCAATTGCAATGAAATTTAAAAAATTGCGTAAAATCCATTTACATTATTATTGTCATACTGACGTCATCTTTTAGGAATAGAATGGTTATTGTATATATCCGAAAGACCGTTTTGAGTTTAAAACTATTTTTACCTGTAGTTTAGTACTATTACTATAGTAATAAATTATAGCAAAATCGCATCGTCAACAGAAAAAAAAACGTAAAAACTCCCAAAAAACTTCGCGAATTGAGCGATAATACTAGTGAGGCAGAAGTCAAAAACATAGTTTTTCACGTACAGAAGAGTTTTTATTTTCTGTAATTACATTTCTAAAAAGAGTTCTATCGAGTCGCGCATTATCGCGCTTTGGTAAAAAACGGTAAACCTCAGATTATTGCGCTTTGGCACATTAAGAGTTAAACAAACTTGGAGTACAATTGAGAATACATTTTTCCCCTCATTATTAAACAGTAAAGTTTATGATTATTAGCCAAGGTTAACTTTTTTAAATATCTTATTATAAAAACAAATTAAAGTATTGAAAGTGTACAAACCTGTCCCATATTAACCCAATGATGAAAGTGTACAAACCTGCTCTATACTAACCCAATGACAAAAGTGTACAAACCTGCTCCATACTAACCCAATGACAAAAGTGTACAAACCTGACCCATACCAACCCAATGAGAAAAGTGTACAAACCTGCCCCATATTAACCCAATGAGAAAAGTGTACAAACCTGCCCCATATTAACCCAATGAAAATAGTGTACAAACCTGCCCCATATTAACCCAATAATAAAAGTGTACAAACCTGCCCCACACCAACCCAATGACAAAAGTGTACAAACCTGCCCCATATTAACCCAATAATAAAAGTGTACAAACCTGCCCCATATTAACCCATAATAAAAGTGTACAAACCTGCCCCACACCAACCCAATGACAAAAGTGTACAAACCTGCCCCACACCAACCCAATGACAAAAGTGTACAAACCTGCCCCATACCAACCCAATGACAAAAGTGTACAAACCTGCCCCACACCAACCCAATGACAAAAGTGTACAAACCTGCCCCATACCAACCAAATGAAAATAGTGTACAAGCCTGCCCCATACCAACCCAATGACAAAAGTGTACAAGCCTGCCCCATACCAACCCAATGACAAAAGTGTACAAATCTACCCCATATTAACCCAATGATAATAGTGTACAAACCTGCCCCATATACACAAGAAGAGAGTCTTTGTTGGCCTCCCAGTACTTGGGCAAGTCTTTTTCCAATGGGAACTTGTCACAGCCGAGTTCAAGGGTCAATTCAAAACAACTTGTAAAGCCATAATTCCAGTCTTGCATACCACCTGAAAATTTTTTCATAATTTATTAAGTTTAATGGCTACTAAAACGAAATGTATATATCACAATTGCATTTTTAAAAATTTACTATTAAAGTGATATTTCATGCTATATTCTAATGAGAAAAGTTTTATATTTTATTTTAATTTTAGTTCGGTAAAAAAATCTTAAAGATGTTGGTAAAAAGCACAATTTTTGAAATGGAAAAATTTAACACGGATGAGATCGTCCCCCAAAAACTATGGTTTTACTGTATTGCTTTTACAATAAGATTATATGATGGTTTAACTGTAGTGCTACTACAATAAGATTATATGATGGTTTAACTGTGGTGCTACTACAATAAGATTATATGATGGTTTAACTGTAGTGCTATTACAATAAGATTATATGATGGTTTAACTGTAGTGCTATTACAATAAGATTATATGATGCTTTAACTGTAGTGCTATTACAATAAGATTATATGATGGTTTAACTGTAGTGCTATTACAATAAGATTATATGATGGTTTAACTGTAGTGCTTTTACAATAAGATTATATGATGCTTTAACTGTAGTGCTACTACAATAAGATTATATGATGGTTTAACTGTAGTGCTACTACAATAAGATTAATTTTTTTAAAAATGTGTCTGTATAAAAAATTTGTAGATAGTCATGACAAATTGTTGTCTGTGTAAATTTTATTTACTATTCTTACGGAATGGGCAATTATAATGACCTCTAACTGACAAAAGTTCAATTTAATTAGACATTTCCTGTAGAATGTTCATTGTCATGTCATGAAACAAGTAGATATGGACGACAAGTAGATATGGACGACAGGTAGATATGGACGACAGGAAATTAAAAGATGCCAAAATACCCACCTGACACCTCATACCAGCTTGCACCATTAGTGATTCCATCACGAAAGTAGGTATCATCTTTCCCTGGACAGGGTTGACCACTGTGCATGGTTGAATGAGCCTGGGTAATAACAAAAACTGGCATTAGAAAACTGATTTATTTTAACAATGGGTAATAACAAAAACTGGCATTAGAAAACTGATTTATTTCAACAATGGGTAATAACAAAAACTGGCATTAGAAAACTGATTCATTTCAACAATGGGTAATAACAAAAACTGGCATTAGAAAACTGATTTATTTCAACAATGGGTAATAACAAAAACTGGCATTAGAAAACTGATTTATTTCAACCATACAGCTCAATAAAACAATAAGAATATTTATATAGATGAGAGGATTTTTAGATTGTTGTATTATCTCTTAAAGCCCCAAAGTGCGGTAATCCACACCTCGTTTCTATAGCCGAAATGAAATCACAAGAAATTAAAACTCTTTGATGCGTGAAAAATGATGTATTTGACTTCCAGCAATGGCGCCATTGCCCGCGCTAGTGTTATCACTCAATTCGCAAAGATTTTGGTTGTTTAAAAGTTTTTTTGTTTTTTTAAAGATGTTATTTTGCTATACAATATTATAAAAAATAATAGCGCTAAACTGCAGGTATATATAGTATTAAACTCAAGGTGGACTTTTTGATACCTAAACTAACCATTCTTAGCCTAAAAGATGAAGTCAGTATGACATTAATAATATAAATGGATTTTATGCAATTTTTAAAATTTCATAACCAGTTGATCGCAATACGGGAAATCCTTACTGGAAGGAGGTGGAAGTTTATTGAAAACCTTATGGGGCTTTACGAGTTACAGTAGATTATTAAAAGATAGTTGAGTCAGCAACTTTCAATTATTTTTTAAAATGACGAAATTTAAAATCTAAGAAAAAGTGAATCTATTAAAAAAATAATATAAAAAAAGTTTTTAAAGACTTATCTAATCTTTTAAAAAAAGTTATCTAACCTTAAAAAACTTAACTAACCTGAAAAAAAACCTATCTAACCTTAAAAAAACAACTTATCTAATCTTACAAAACTTTATCTAACCTTACAAAAACTTATCTAACCTTAAAAAACATATACAACCTTAAAAAACTGATCTAACCTTACAAAAACATATCCAACCTTAAAAAACTTATCTAACTTTAAAAAATTACCTAACCTTACAAAAACTTATCTAACCTTACAAAAACTCTTTCCAAGATATAATTTCTGGCAATACAAGTAAGAAAGATTCTTAAAAATTTATAAAATCTGATGTTCATAAACTTGGTATTGTTAATCTTCATTTTAAACATAAACTCACCAGAGAGTAAGACTCAGCAAGCTGAACGAATATGGCGTTGTCTGGTGACAGTGAATCTTTCGATGCAGAGGACACTGCATGGCCTGCTGGGTAATCATCGTAAGGGTAGTTGGCCACGAGAGCGCCGCCGTGCAAGTTTGCTGAGAGCACAAAGGGGTGCGACATGGACCAGTTCATCACTTTGATTGTCTCCACTTCCTGAACCTTGTTTGTCTCGGTTGTCTTAACGATGCCTGGGAAGTTTCTATTGAGATCCACACCGTTAGCATTGGCTCTGCCGACTACACCTCTTAAGTCACCTAAGTTAAATCAGTTAAATAAGTCAAATGACTTAGGTTAGAAAAGGGTTTTTAGTAAAATACAAAATACACAAACAAATTGTGTAATCAAAACAATAAATGAAAGCTTCAATGATGACTAATACAAAAGTATTCATTTCAGCAAAAACCTTCGTCAGTACAATTAACTTAGACTTACACAAGTATTAAAATTATATTTATATTATCTAAGACAATCTATATCAAGATGTATTAAAATTATATTTATATTATCTAAGACAATCTATATCAAGATGTAAAGATAAAAAGATAGAAAAAAAAGAAGTAAAGTTAATAAGTAAAGTCCCCATGGTTAGAAAAGAGGTTTTAATCAGTAAAATTGGCTAAAATCCCTTGTAGGGTGTCATTAAAATGAACTAGTGTACAGTGTACATCATCTTCAATCCTAGAACCCTTCCAACTCAAATACAAATGCGATTACAGACCCCCCACCTTCATAACTGATCTCATAACCGTCAGGGTTCATGCTAGCCAGGATGTGTATACGTGTCTGTTGAACCATCAAGGTCACCAGTTCATCAGTGCCGTAATTTTCACAGAGCAGCTGGGCCAGCAACAGCAGCATCTCCCGGCCAACGACCTCGTTGCCGTGCATGTTGCCGATGTACTTGAACTCTGGCTCCCCTGCAAAAAAAACAACAACCACACCTTCAATTATAAAAACATCAACAGGCTCTACTTAGCTATATGCTCATTTTCAATACTCATTGTCATGCAGTGCATCTATTAAGATAATAAGTAAAGATAACTTTTGACAGAATTTTGAATTTTTTTTCCCCACAGGATCACAATTTTTTGGTTTGTGATGAAAATAAATTTACTTAAAATCATTTCATTAATAGACTATTGGCTTAAATTATTATAATCCTAAACTGTTTGATGTCTACAGAGAAGATATTTTTCATAAAACCTTTTTTTAAAAAAAAAGCAGCAAAGAAAACACAATTACCTATTCTTCAACAACAAATGCGAATAATTAAATATGTCCTTAAAAAATAACAAACAACCTATACATCAATAACCAACAAATACCCCTCTCCCCATCTTCTTAAGTATAGTATCGGGTGATAAGTTCACCGAGGTCTGTCCCCTACCTGGAGTGTGCTCATCAGGTTTGTCAGAGATCTCCAGAACCCAGAGTTCTCGCCCCTGCACAGATTGACCAATGGAATACAGCCGAGTTATTTTAGGGAACCTTTGGGCCAGGTCGCGCAAAAGTTCTGCCATCTCAGTGTTGTTGTGGTGTGTGAAGTCTGTCGGCTCTTTGAAACGTGTGCTGGCATGGTGGCTAGATCCACACAAAAAATTGAGATAGATTTTCCATTAATTTATAATTTAATTCAAATATTTGGGAACATCAACTCAATTAAAAGATGGATTATAAAATAAATATGCAGTCCAATAAGAGTTAGATTCTAAAATAAACATTCAGATTTTTTTCACCTTTAAAAGAAAAACAACCTAAAATTTTTAAATGGTAATTACAGCCCTCGAAGTAATTACTAAAAAATTCTATTTCTAGCATCTTTGATGGACAGGTGCTAGTTATGGACATGAGGATTAAGGGTGAAAAAGGTTTAACACTAAGTAAATGGAAGAGACGTAAACAGGGTAAGGGTTAGCCTGACAGGACGTAACAAAACAGCGAACGTTTCAGCAAAGGTTTAAAACTAGCTGCTTAACACCCAAAATCACCCCATCACTAAAATTCTAGTGAATTTTGTTGCCATTTTAAAGAAAAATAAGAAAGAGTGTGTTGTCAGGTGGCATCAGTGAGATTTAGGTGAGTTTAATAGCAACTATGTGTTTGACTTGATGGCAACTTTGTGTGTGACTTAATGACAACGTTATGTGTGACTTAAAGGCAACTTTATGTGTGACTTAATAAAAACGTAATGAGTGACTTAATGGCAACTTTAAGTGTGACTTAATGGCAACATTATGTGTGACTTAATGGCAAAATTATGTGTTACTTAATGGCAAAATTATGAGTGAATCATTAATGGCATATTTATCTGTGACTTAATGGCAACATTATATGTGACTTAATGGCAAGAATGTTTTAAAGTCTTCTTTAAATAACATTATTTTTATCACTGTTATGAGTTCAGGTTATTTGGGATCGAGTATTCAAATAAATGTTTTTTATGATAACAGTAGGCAAAGATTTGTAGAGTGCATAATTATCAGAGATCAATATTCCAGTGAGCTTATTGTGGTTATTTATTTCAATAACTATACAAAATTTTAAAACTCTGGGGATGCATCAATTTACCTGAAATCTTGCAATAAATCAACTAGAGTTACCTGAAGTCTTGCAATGAATCAACAAGAGATATTAATCTATCCAGGGGATCTTGAGATTTTGGTCCTATGCTGGGTTCCGTGCTGAAAACAATACACAAGATTTTGACCTTTTCTCTATAAAAATTATTGTTTTTTAAAGGTACTAAGTATTAAAAGAGAAATTTCATAGATAAACTTTACAGAATTTTTTAAAAATAATTAAAAAACTAATATAATTTTTTATACCTTAACTAATTTTCTTATTAGAATGAGAGGAAAATCAATTTACCCATCAGTCTGTCTTTTAGCTCTGTTTAAGGTAAAGTTGATTGGTAAACTTTTTCCCTTTGGGACAACAATTGTCTTTTTTGGACTTTCTTCATAGCTGTTCAAGTGAAATTTAAAAAAACAATAAAACTTTGAGGTAATTTGTAAGATAAAATATACTTATTATGAAAATTGACCAATAAATGAATTTTCGGTGTGGATCTGTTTTGTTGTTGCCTAGCAAAGTTGTAAATGGTACTTGCGCAGACTTGATAAAACCTATTATATTTTTATTGAATGAAATTTTTATTATATAGTTAATTTTTTTATATATTTAAAAACTAATTATATATTTCATATTATTATCATTTGTCATTGATTTCACCCCCAGAAATAGCAGCTTCATGGATTTTTCCAATACATCTTAATTTCTATAATTTATTATTAGAATAATTTCTACAATCGTAAATATAATGTATTGCTTAATTTAAGAAAAAGTGAAAACCAAAAAACTACAGTTTTGTTAACATCCTTTTCCATTTATACGCAGATAATTATTTTAACTCTATTATCATTTTAACTCCATTATCTATTGTTTAAAACAAAAATGTTAAAAGATAATTTACAAGCCTATTAAATTTTGACTTGTTGCAAAATAATGTCTGTGCCAGGGGTAATAATTAGCAAAATATTTCCGGTACTAGAAAGGCTATTAACAATTAGTAGAGAACTATTTGACATGTGAGTGAAATGAGTCAGACAAAAATTAAATCAAATGGTGATTAAGTTATACTATTTTTATTTCAGAAAATTACCCATCAGCAATAGCCTGAACAGTGTATGTATCAGGCACCAATAAACGCCAATAATCTCCTGATGCAGCGGTTTTTACATCATGATTTATGTTGTCCACTTTTATCGTAGCATTTGGAATACCACGACCAGTCTCTGAATCAAAAACAAATCCACTGATGCCGATGTGAACCTAGTGGATACAAAAAAAAATACACTGATGTAAACAGATTAATATTTTGGGAATTAAAATTTGGCAGAAGTATTTTTAACATTTCAACTCAATTTCAATATGTTTTTGAAGACACTAGCTGTAAAATCATTCATATCCTCACTGCAAGCAACAAATAAATAAAACAGAACCAAACCATTTCCATATATGCCAGTAGTGACTCTCTGTTATTGTCCCACTCTTTAGAGAGCTCAGAGGATGGGGGATATTTGCAGCAAGACAGTTCAACTGTAATCTCTAGGCAGTTGCTGTGTAAGTAGTTATAGTCCTCCATCCCACCTGGCACAACCAGTAAAAAAAAGTAATTATTTTAATTTAAAATAGCAGAATCTGTTAATTTTATTAAATACCTCAAAATAAAATACTTATTTACTATTTATTAGTTTTTTAAGTCTAAAAGGTTCAGGTTTTAAGTTTAAAACAATCAAAACAATATTCCTTGTAATATCAATAGTACATTCACATACATTTGTGGGACGTGGTGGTCGAGAGGTAGCGCTTTCGACTGTCATACCGATGGTCACGGGTTCGAATCCACACGAAGGTGAGGATTTGTTCTCGCGGCCTGAGGAGTCCCCGAGTCACCCAGCTCCGAATGGGTACCTAACTAGACAATAGTTAGGCGGCTGGGGTAATGCGTGGAACCCCTATAGCCGTGGCCTGTGACCGCTGCATCACTTGCCAACAGATCATCTCTCATGGTCTGTGGACGCAATTATCTTCTGCATAGAAGGAGCGTCTGTATATCTAAGATAAGATAACTTGTCAGTTCAGGTCAACTTACCAGGAACATCATACCACTGTGCTCCATTGGTGATACCATCTTTGAAATTATCTCGAGGACACAGATTGCCAGCAGACATTGTTTTGTGATTGTTGGCGTATGTGTGAGCAAGTAATTGAAAAACTTTGTCATCAGGAGCTGCACTATAAATACCTGACTCTACGTGACTTGGAGAGTCATCAAATGGATAGGAAGCTACTACACTACCTCCATGGAGATTAGCTGATAATACAAATGGATTCTTCTCAATCCAATTTATAATTAATTGCGTTTCTGGTTCCAGTTTTATGACATCATTTTTAAATTGATCAGGAAAATTTCTGTTAAGATCAACATTATTTGAATTTTCACGCCCAACACCTGCATCATAATCGGTTCCACAATTTCCTTCTATTGCTCTTTCAAACCCATCAGGGTTCATTGATGGCATTATGAATATGTTAGTAGAATCCACCAATTCTTTCACTCGTTGATCACCAGCTTCATATTGATAAAGTAAATATTGAGCGAGGTAAATGAGGATTTCACGTCCAACAGCTTCATTTCCATGCATGTTACCAATATATTTAAACATTGGCTCTCCAGGCTCAATAGTCTTGACATTGTCAGTTATTTGGATGGCAATCAAACTTCTGTTTTCCACACTATTTCCAATATTGTGGATCTCTGTCAAATTGGGATAACGCTTGTTGAGTTCCGAAAATAGAGTAAGAACGTCATCATAATGATGGTACTTTGTTGTGTCAATAGTTCTGTCTGTGGTTTCTTCCGTTACTGCGGTCACAATAAACAAACAAAATAAAACAATACGACCTAACAAGTTTGGTTTGTATACTGCCATATTTTGTTTTGGGTACCCGTAACGCCGTAACGGGTTATAGGCAAAGGGAAAAAAACAACAAACCAAACTAACCACAACAATACGAGTTCACTTCCTGTTTTCTGCCGGAAATACCACGATTTATTGTTATGCCGAGACTCCTCTCAAATTAACTTTTTATGCTACTTAACTTCTACACAAACGACAAGCGAAAAATTCCAATGGCATACTTCAAAACAGGACAATAATATTTATGTTCTATATCAAAACATCAACAAAAATATCATTAATTAAATTAATAATAATAGGGCTAAAGCACACGTAATATTCATTTTCAATGAAATGTTAAACATCAATACACAATTAATTTAAATTTATTACAATTTTTATTGTGAATATTGCATTAAAAGCAATAGTTAATAGGTAAATCGAGAATTAGTTGTGATTATATCAATAATATATATCTTGCAAAGGCTGTATAATGTATAAAAAACTTCAACATGTTTTTGTTGTATGCTTGGTAACAAGTGTATTTCTATGCATCTTATTTTCTTCTATATTTAAGTTATTAATTATTTTGTTTAAAACGCAATTTCTTCCTTTTTAAACTATGCATTCAATTTCTTTAATATATTTTAGTCATAATGTGGATTAACTTTGGTGTAGTCGTATGACAGCTCTTTACCTTTGACGTAGGAAGGATTGTCAAGGATGTGCAAGCCTACCATATTGTTATTTATTATTTATATTAAAGACGCTAATTCTACTAAATTTTTAGTCAAGCATAGTCTTAAGTGAAAAATTCATGTTTTTCTCTAAAAACTATCCCAGAAGTGTAAAATCATTATGCTGACAGAAACGCTACGAGATAGAAGTGCTAGGTATGTCAGATCTTTTATTCTTTTGTAATTTAAAAAATGCAAAGTGAGAGGGAAATGTAACCAGTATTTTAATGAAAAAATTATTTTTACTGCAAGAAATCCACTGTACAACAAATATGTTCTTAAAGACATTCCTATTTTACATAATATAAATTCTGATAGAATTATTTTAAGGTTTGTATAAGGGTGATAAAAATCGATTATTTAAATACTAATTTGTGAATATTGTGTATTCTAATAAATAAATATCTGATAAATACTTTTATGTTTGTTTAAAAAAATATCTTAATGCAGGTTTTAGTTTTTTCGCCATGGCACAGCTTTCTAAGGAAATCACACTTTTAATGTCAATGTCCATAATTTTTCAGGTAGTTTTGAAGATGTATTTAGTCGTTTTGTGTGTGCTATATTTCAGTTTCCATAAATAAAATAAAAATAATTTGAACGATCCTTCAGCTTTCTTGTGAGTAATATGTTAAAGTCATCCCTATCATTAAATAAAAATTTAAAAAAAAAACAACAACAACCAAACAAAAACACAAAACGGCAACTTTTACGTGTGCGCAGTAGTTAAATGTTATGTATAGTCCTTTATGTACGTAGCCACCAAAATTATTTAAAGTCATTTAAAATAAAAGTTTATAGAAGTGAAATCCTTGACAGTAACTTCCCTTGAATGTTGTTGACAAAATGGCAGATTGGGAAGAAGTACGTCGGCTAGCATCTGATTTCCAGAAAGTTCAACTAGCTTCTGCTCGACAAAAGTAATAAAAGCTTCTGAAATAATATTATATCACTATATTAAATTTATTAACTGAATTAAAGGTCTATTTTAGTTTGTCAACTTGATTAGCTAATTGAACATACGCAATGTCAATGTGGTCATTTTTTCTTTGGACCAGCAACACTGGCAACAGGTCATAAGTAGGCACTTTATTTAAAAAATAAACTTGGAAAATATAAATAACAATTGTCATAGTTAAATAGAGCTGATTTTTAAATAAATTTTAACATCATAATTTTAATTTTAGGACTTATAGTTTAAAAGTTCTGAATTTTTAAAGTGTGGTTCAATTTGTCCCTATCTGTCCCCATCCGCAATGCATTTTACCCCCACATTTTTTTACCTCAATTTTAGCTGTTGGCGTCACGCATTTTATCTCTTGTTTTAATAATCATTTTGTTTTCAGGATCAATGCTATAAATACAATTATTATTTCTTTATTTTGTTTTTAAAATAAAAATATTCTTCATTACTTTATTAAAAAATCATTTTAGTTTGTATTAACAGTAAAATTTATCTTTAAACAAAGTTCATGTTTGTTTACATGTTCCAGTTTACACTTTTCCTATCATGACCTACATATGACAAAGTGAACAGTTCTCTATAAAAATGTACAAATAATATTCTGAACTCCTTTTGAACCTTCAGCTTTAGCTCATGAATAATTAATTTATCACTGACCCATGGCCAAATAGTTTTTGCACACTGCTACAACTTATGAATGAAACTATTGTAGTTGAAGTGTAGTAAGAGCTTAAATGAGGTTGAATGAATAGTAATGGTTGCCAGGGACAACAAGTCTGCACACGGTACATTATGGTATTTTATAATATCAACTCTGCAAGGTTTAGCCGTCTAAATTTAGTATATTATTGAACTAATTCCAAATTAGATCATTTTAAAAGTTAAATTATCAAATATTTTAATGTCAAAAGACAAAATGATTTTATATTTTATAATTATCATGGACTTCCACCATTACAAAAGGGGCGGTGTCACTTATTAAAAGAAGGGTCATGTCACTAAAAAATAAGTAATAACCCAAACGTCCTAGGTCAATGAAAATTGTCACAGACATAGATCAAAAGATGATAATGATGAAGATTTAATATGGTAGATGGTGAGTCCAAGATGCCATATATTGAATTTTTTAAATTCCAAATTATTGGGTGATTGAAAATACAAAAGAAACCTATTAAAATAATATTTGTATGTCTCTCCAAGGCTGTCAGAACGGAATGTTATTGAAATAGTTTCAAAACTTGTAGAACTTCATTTGATCGACGTCTTGTACACCTCAGATGGGAAAACTTACCTGACACACCAACAGCTGGTGAAGGAAATCAGAGATGAGCTGACAGTTCACAGAGGTAACATCCTTGCATCCAGTTATCATGTTGAGTCCTGTCAGAGTTAACTACAGAAAACTTTAGATTTAACTTATGTCAGCTTTCACAAAAGTCAAAGAATTATTTTCATTTCACTATTTAACTGACATATATATAAATAGAACATTTCATGATAAAAATTATTTTTGTAATGGTGAGCTAGGAAGAATTTTCTGTTATTTTTCATTTTGACTAAACTACATAATGAGTTTAACTCATCGAGATATTGACAATGACATAAATTCTGATGGATGGTGATATCATTTAATCATCTCTATCTAAATCAAAGATTAGCAACCCAAAATCATGATATTGTAATTGTAAACAAGTTTCAAATATTTTTTCCATAATTTTTATCATATCCCTACATTAAATTCATGTACCTGGTAAAGAAATGTTATTAAATCATGTAATAACATTATGTGCAATAATAGAAATACATTTTTTAAAAAAATGTCTATAAGCACCAGGATTTATACAAATATTTCCAATCTCCGCAGGCCGTATTAACTTAGTTGACTTGCAACAACTCCTTAATGTCGACTTGAGCCACATAGAGGCAAAAGTAAATGACATGGTCAAGCATGACAGTCACCTGAGTCTTGTCCTGGGACAACTGATTGACACATCCTACCGCCAGCGCCTGGCGGACGAGATCAATGACCTGCTGCAAGAGAAGGGGCACATCACCATCATCGAGCTAACTAAAGCTTATGACCTTCCGGCTGACTTTTTCAGAGAGGTAATTTAGAAGCGCCAACAAAAGTAAATTGTTATTACCTTTACAGCCCTGAGATCAGATGAACACAACTACTAAAAGGAAAACAAAGGCTCAATGTTTACATGTTAACAAGAGGGGATAATTCTTTTTTAAAAATGAGATTTAAATTTGAAATAGTCAACAATGATATCTAAAGTAAATTTTTTGTTTCATTTATTGTGTTCTAATTGATTATTTTACATGTTATTTTTAAAACTCTTTCAGGTCATAGACTCTTACCTCGGTAAGCGTATCAAGGGTCAAATAGATAATTACGATAGTGATGTGATCTTCACTGGTGCATTTGTGAACCGTATGAAATCTCAGATCAGAGGTGCTTTCTCTGCTGTCACTATGTGAGTAACATTAAACATTTGATGACTGTCTCTAATTACCCATCTTGCTTGTAATTTTTCTGTTTGTATTTAGTGTCTCCTGAATTGATTTTATTATCTTCCTCTTGTTTCCAGACCTACGACCATTGGTCCAGTGAGGCAAGCCGTAGGTTGCCAGGAACATTTGTTTCACAGTAAGTTCTTGAACTTCAGGGATAAAGAATCTGCATTTATTTTAGTTTAAGGTTGTATCCCCTTAGAACTCAATGTGTGCAACTAGAAAAAAACAACAACTAAAAGTTTAACCATGTAGTTCAGTAGTTGTATCCCTTTATTCAAGCAGTGGCCTCCCTTCAAATACAGATTCATGAATGCAGGCGTTCTTTCACCAGTGTTATAAGCAACACTTGAGCTGTAGGAGATTGTCTCACAGATGTAACTGGATTTGATAATTATTATTTTTTAAAATTGTGAATGTGCTAGGATGGTGTTTTTCAAAAGGAGGAAAGAAAATGGGACAAAGTGTTGGACCCTGATTTATTCAATGTTCTGTGACTTATTGATATCCTTGAGTTTTTTTTTTTTTTTGGTATATAAAAGTAAGGAATTAAGGAGTTTTAATTTAGTAGATACTTCTTAAATTTTATTCTGTTCATTAGTATTAAAAATAAGAACTGAAATTCTTTTATTTTATCCAATTTAGATCTGAACTGTTATATATTTTTTTTTGTACATCACCAGCCATTTTAGAGGAGCTAATGTCAAGTGGCAGGCTGGCTGGTTGTCTATCTGGAAGCAGGCATGACAAGTCTCAATTTCTGCCTGATATATTCACCAGGACTCAAAATGAATGGGTGGACTCATTTTACAGGCAAAATGGCTACCTGGGTGAGCCTATGATCTTATAAATGACATTCCTTTATGTAAAAATGAGGTGTTCACAAAACTGACACACCTTTATCTAAACATGAGGTGTTCACAAAACTGACACACCTTTATGTAAACATGGGGTGTTCTCAAAACTGACATACCTTTATGTAAACATGAGGTGTTCACAAAACTGATAAACATGGGGTGTTCTCAAAACTGACATACCTTTATGTAAACATGAGGTGTTCACAAAACTGACACACCTTTATCTAAACATGAGGAGTTCTCAAAACTGACATACCTTTATGTAAACATGTGGTGTTCTCAAAACTGGCAACCTTCAATGCAAATGTGAGGTCACTTAAAAATGACATCCCCTATGGAAAAAACGCTAGGCTAGGATTTTTTTCTTCTCTGTGCCCTGTCATCTTTTCATGTCTATCACTAATCGCTCCCTTAACCAATTCGTCCTTTGAGGTGTATGACAATTTCTCATCCAGAATATGACGCCCTGGTCAGGCTTGGCATCTCTGACCCCAAGGGCTACATCAAGAAGAAGTTCAAGAACGAGAACCTAGTCTTTCTCAGCTCCTGCTGTGTCGGCCCAGGGATTTCAGACCAGGTCCAGTACTCAGTGGACGAGGCTCTTAATCTAGGAGGGTGGCTGGATGTGATGGTAGGTGAAGCTAGGCCATGTTAGGATGTAATGGTAGGTTAACTCTTAATGTGCCATAAGGTTTTCGGAAAACTTCCACCTCAGTGTCGTAAGAATTTCACAAAAAAATTGCTATCAACCAGTTATGAAATTAAAAAAATTGCATAAAAATCCATTATTATATTTATTATTATTATTATTAATATTATTATTGTCATACTGACTTCATCTTATAGGATTAGAATGGTTATTTTATGTATCCAAAAGACCATTTTGAGTTTAAAACTTTGAAAATTTGAAATATATACTGTGAAATAAGTTTAACATGAAAATTTGAAATATATACTGTGAAATAAGTTTAACATGAACATTTGAAATATATGCTGTATTATAAGTTTAACATGAAAAATTGAAATATATTCTGTGAAATAAGTTTAACATGAAAATTTGAAATATATGCTGTGAAATAAGTTTAACATGAAAATGCTTAAAAAGAAGTAACTGTCAAACAGAAATAAAACACGGCTCCGACAAACTGCAGTGTATTTTGATACATCTTTTTTTTTGAAACATTAAAGAAAAAAAAATCGTTTTGAATTTTTCAAGTAAGGCATATAGAACACAACGCCGAGAACTAGAAAGGGCTAAAAAGACTTTGACCTTGAAATAGGCCTCAGATCTTTGTAACCGATTGAGACAAGCCAATATTGTTTATCTAATCCCCGCTCCCCCACACACACTCTCACTTGTCTCCACTCTTATCCCCACCATACTTTACAAAAACCTGCTATATTATTGGGTTTATAAAAAAATGAAATATTTCAATCCTTGAATGATTTTCAATAATAACAAAAATAAATACTGGGTGATGGGTCTGCTCAGTAGAGGCAAGTCCTAGAAAGTTTGGTTAATTAAAACAGTTGTCAACTATGAACTAGAAATAACCACCCTTTATTAGACTTAGTTTAGTCCCCCCCCCTTTCCCCCCTCCCCCCCAAAAAAAACAACAACAACACTTTGGCACCCCCTCTGCTTATTGTTTTTACACCACTGAACTATAGTAGTATTTCAGTGTCATTATTCACTACATCTAAATTCACATATCCTTGATAAACAAAGAATAAGGCTAATAGCGGGCATGACAGAGAAATTTCGGACGGGTACTCGGGTAGGTTTTATCAACATTGACAGCCCTAGATGCTATGACTAACATTCAATTTTATTTAAAAGAATGTTTGAGAGAGGTGATCTTAAAACTGCATGCAAAAAATTTTTTTTCCTGTTACAACAGTCCTCTTTTCTTAAAATTTAACTCTTAATGTTTTAAAGCGTTATAATGCGTCCCTGACCGCTATTACCAAAGCATTGTCAAACGTCCCTAGATAGCACCCTTGTTAGAAATGAGATCACGGAAAGGAAAAGCTCTTCAATGCTTGAAAAATGATGTATTTGACTTCCGGCAATGGCAGATGTTTCCCTCGCTAGTCTTATCGCTCGATTCGTGAAGTTATTTTGGTAGTTTTTACGTTTTTTCTCTTACAAAGATGTGATTTTGCTATACTTTATTACTAAAATAATAGTACTAAACTACAGGTAAAAATAGTTTTAAGCTCAATAAGGTCTTTAGGATAACTAAAATAACTATTCTTATCCTAAAAGATGAAATCAGTATGACAATAATAATATAAATGGATTTTACACAATTTTTTTGATCTCTTAACTGGTTGATCCCTATTCGGGAAATTCTTACGGCACTGAAGCGGAAGTTTTCCGAAAACCTTATGGCACAAGAAGAGTTAATTTCAATCATCTGTTTGTGTTTTTCAACCAATGTTTTCATTTTGTCATCCACCAGAGTGTTCTCCCCTCTGTACTGAGTCGAAAAGATGCAGCGGACCTCCTCTCCACATGCCTCAAAGCTAGACCCAATGCCATCGTTTGTGAGTCCACCATTGTGGCCAGTGACAAGCTGGTGACGGACAGCTCATCAGTGTTTGCCGACATCATGACAGAGAAAGCTGAAAAGGTGAATGGGTGTGTGTGTGTGTTTTGGATGTGAAGCATGGGATCTATTGCAACTACAGTCTCCATGGCAACGATGACCAGTGTCAACTCTCACATAACAGAAATATTCATCATGAATGATTTTTATATTTTTTCTAGGCTGCGAAGTCACATCCAGCGGTCCAGTCAACGGAGCCGTCTGAGAAAGTGACGAGCGTCAAAGTGTCAGGGGTGGATGACGGTAGCTCGGCCAGAGAAGACAAAAAAGAGCAGAGAAGAAAAAAAGCTGCCAGTGAGTCAACCTATAGCCTGGTCTATTTAAGTGGGTCAATCATCTTGAAAAATTTTGCACACCTGCTGGCATATAACTTGACCTGTTTTATTGATTTTATTGAATTAACAAATTTTAAAATTATTTTTTAAAATTTTGTTTTAAATTATTTTATTTATGATGTTATTGTAAGCAGAAGAGAAGACCTTGTAAGATAAAAACCTGCCTTCAAGGGTTTTAAAAGTCAACTGCCTCAGACTTCAGTGTTAAGGGGTTGTGATACATGGAGTTTTAAATTTTAGACCGAACATAATTGAATACTTAATTAACTCTTAAAAGCCAAATGAATAAACACCTGATAAATTTTCAAAAGCCACATAAGTAAATAACTAATGAATTCTTAAACACCACTGTATTAATTTCCTGATTACCTCTTAAAACCCATTACATTAAATACCTAAACCTGATTGACTCTTAAAAGCCAGTGGATTAAACAGTTTATTGATTCAAAGAAACAGCAGGACTCAATTGTTGCTCAAAGTAAAAGTGAAATAAGTTCTGCATAAGATACTTTTAATAATATTGTTTAGCTGAAGGCACTCAATGCATTTAATAATATTGTTTGTTTAGCTGCAGGCTCTGACTACTTACAATAATATTGTTTGTTTAGCTGCAGGCTCTGACTACTTACAATAATATTGTTTGTTTAGCTGCAGGCACTCACAACTTACAATAATATTGTTTGTTTAGCTGCAGGCTCAAGCAAGAAAGAAGGCACAGGTGGTAGAGAAGTTAAAATGAAATCCACCAAGAAGAAGGCCAGAGGCCGTGATGTTGATGAGGGGTCAGATGAAGATATGCCAGCACCCAGCTCTGCGAAGGGGAAGCAACCAAATGACGGCCAGCCAGAGCTCAGATTTCTGAGTGTGCGGGAGATAGAGGAGGTCATTTTATTCATAAATTTCTATTGTATTTCTGTTGGTCTTTGTATTTTTATAAATAATTATCAGGACAAATTTTAAAAAATTTTCAGTGATACCTGGAAGTGGAAGTTTACAATGAAGGCAGTTTTACCAATGCTACCAGCTTTTCATGAACCAATTGTTACATCATTAGAATGCCAAATTGTCATTTCTGACATTTTATTTGTTCAGTTATTTCCGTTCATTTAATAAATTTTTTTTATCCATCAGGTATTGAAAAAGCAACCAAATATGAAGGAGTGTCCCAGTGAGCTCATAACTGAAATAGCCACCAAGCTAAACAGGCAAGTTTAATAATGTCTAGTATTAGCCAAATAGCCACCAAGCTACACAGGCCAATCAAATAATGTCTAGTATTAGCCAAATAGCCACCAAGTTACACAGGCAAGTCAAATAATGTCTAGCATTAGCCTAATAGCCACCAAGCTACACAGGCATACAAATGTCTAGTATTAGCCTAATAGCCACCAAGCTACACAGGCATACAAATGTCTAGCATTAGCCTAATAGCCACCAAGCTACACAGGCAAGTCAAATAATGTCTAGCATTAGCCAAATAGCCACCAAGCTACACACGCATGTCAAATAATGTCTAGTATTAGCCAAATAGCCACCAAGCTACATAGGCATGTCAAATAATGTCTAGCATTAGCCAAATAGCCACCAAGCTACACAGGCATACAAATGTCTAGTATTAGCCTAATAGCCACCAAGCTACAAAGGAATGAACATGTCTAGTATTAGCCAAATAGCCATACAAATGTCTAGTATTAGCCAAATAGCCACCAAGCTACAAAGCCATACAAATGTCTAGTATTAGCCAAATAGCCACCAAGCTACAAAGCCATACAAATGTATAGTATTAGCCAAAGTTAAAGTAATATTATCTATACTTAATGTAAGTCAATAAATGTCTGCTTGAGAGAAATACTGTAGGTTATTTCATTATCAGTTCAATGTTTCTCTAGTTGATTATAAGTTTGTCATCAGACAATGACATGCAAGTAAAGAATGTTCTGGTGTAACTTAACTTAATTATAGATCTGTTGACCTTACACATTTTTCTTAGCACTCACTGTTGTCCACTGGCTTATAGCAGCACTGGTTAATATCACAACTGGTTGGAATAATGAGTCATCTCCCCCTCCCTTAATTAATGATTATTTCATTTGCTACACTAACTAATCATGGTAATCTTTTTACTCCATTAATCAAGTAAATCCCTGTACTCCACTAATCTTGTTAATCCCTGTACTCCACTAATCATGTTAATCCCTGTACTCCACTAATCATGTTAATCCCTGTACTCCACTAATCATGTTAATCCCTTTACTCCAATAATCATGTTAATCCCTGTACTCCACTAATCTTGTTAATCCCTGTACTCCACTAATCTTGTTAATCCCTGTACTCCACTAATCTTGTTAATCCCTGTACTCCGCTAATCTTGTTAATCCCTGTACTCCACTAATCTTGTTAATCCCTGTACTCCACTAATCTTGTTAATCTTGTACTCCACTAATCATGTTAATCCCTGTACTCCACTAATCTTGTTAATCCCTGTACTCCACTAATCTTGTTAATCCCTGTACTCCACTAATCATGTTAATCCCTGTACTCCACTAATCTTGTTAATCTTGTACTCCACTAATCATGTTAATCGCTGTACTCCACTAATCATGTTAATCCCTGTACTCCACTAATCATGTTAATCCCTGTTCTCCACTAATCTTGTTAATCTCTGTATTCCACTAATCTTGTTAATCCATGTACTCCACTAATCTTGTTAATCCCTGTATTCCAGGCCACTGGCCAGGCAGTACCAAGAGGTCGCCAAGTCCATATTCCTCAAGTCCTCCGGCGGAGACAGGAAAAAGACGGCAGCGGAAGTGCAGGACAAGATGAACGGCTTGTGGGTCAATGCCCGGCTCTTTGAGAAAAGTGTCAAGTTGTTTGAAGGTCTGGACATTTTCAGGGGTTCTCAAATTATTCCACTGTTCATGGCTGAGCTCTTAATCTCATACATTAGGTTCTTTGGGAGTGGGGGTGGGTCACAGCTATATGTTGAGTATCATTGTCAGATAAGAGCAATGCTGGTATTTTTTTAATCTTTTCTACACATATCTCCACATTTGTGTACATTGCTACATCACTTCACAAACACTATTCACTTCTCAATGTTGTTCACTTGTCAATGTTGCCCACTTGTCAATGTTGTCCACTTGTCAATGTTGTCCACTTGTCAATGTTGTCCACTTCTCATTGTTGTCCACTTCTCATTGTTGTCCACTTCTCAATGTTGTCCACTTCTCAATGTTGTCCACTTCTCAATGTTGTCCACTTCTCAATGTTGTCCACTTGTCAATGTTGTCCACTTGTCAATGTTGTCCACTTCTCATTGTTGTCCACTTCTCATTGTTGTCCACTTCTCAATGTTGTCCACTTCTCAATGATGTCCAATTCTCAATGTTGTCCACTTGTCCTTAGACCCAGTCCACACAAACCTGGTCAAGCATCTGCTCAAGTCCGTCTGCTCTGACCTGGCCAACACCGTGGTCCTGGCCCTGGCCAGCGACAACATGGTCAACGTCTCTGTTTCTGCTGATGAGCACTTAACTCCTGAGGTGAGTTGTCGCATTGTACTTAAGGCTTTTAGAAAAAGAGATTGTGCATGCTGGGATTTTAATGTAGCAGTTTGCAGTAGTTTACCTCCAAAGGTCACTAGAGCCCTTGGTGTCACAAGGGTAAGGAGAGTGTTACGTCACGGTGTCACATGAGATGTGATTGGTTGAGAGAGATCACGTGATGAATGTGCTAGACCAGAAGGCTAAGGGTCAGAACAGTGTGTGTATGTGAAGGCTAGAGAGACACCAATTTGTTTCACTGATGTATATTAATACGTTCAAGTACTGAATTAAAGTTATTTAAGTTACAAAGGACTTCCATACTTTATTGTGTGCTGAAGTGTGCCATGAATTCACGCCTACAAGTAAGAAAGCGGCCTAAAGACAAGTTACACACGGGCAGTCAGTTACCAGCAGTGGACAGTTACACACTGGACCCAGAGAGTGTAGAGTTAGCGTAGCGAGAGGAAGAGAACGAGTGTTCCAATTTTATTGACTATAAACTACTACAGTTCTACACTTAGTTTTTGTTTAGTGTGCACCTGCATTAATTAAAGCCACCACTCGGCTACAGTTTGGCATTGTCGGCAGTTAGCACTTTAACCTTGATCCCAACGGCTTTGATATTTTTTATGTTGGTTAGAAACAATCTTTGAATCAAGCCGTCGATGTATTTGTCCCATGTATTTCACCAGACTCGACTGCGACTCATCAGCACGTTTCCAAAAGAAAGTCAGGAGCCGCTGATGAAGCTTCACACGTCCCTCAACGGCAGCAACCTCGACGACTTCTTCCACCACCTGGAATTTCTCTGTGGACCACAACATCTTGGCATTCTTCTCAAGAAACCTGACAAAAGAAAAGAAAGGTGGTTTGATTTTTTTCTTGTTGTGCAGGGGAAAATACAGAACTAAGATACGTCAGGCTCGCTAGTCTTTCAAACACAATGACAGGGATATTAATCATTTACACATTACATTACTCTCTGCCAATCTCCCTCTCTACCAGTTATCACTACAGTATTTTCTTCAACAGACAACTTGTGTTCAACCATCGCCAGACATTGAGCGAGCAGCTCAAGACGGAGACCGACCCGGCCATGACCCTTCACCTGGCTGCAGTGCTGTTGTTTCAAACCATAACGCAGTGCATGCTGCACGTCCCTGGTCGAATGGTGCCGAGCGTCTTGCAGTATCTGAACGCTCATCTAGAGGCTGAAAAGTTTGCAGTGTTGACACAGACACAAGGTAACGAGTGTTTCACTAGTCACAGACACAAGTTAACGAGTGTTTCACTAGTCACAGACACAAGGTAATGAGAGTTTCACTAGTCACAGTCACAAGGTAATGAGAGTTGTTTAACTAGTCACAGTCACAAGGTAATGAGAGTTGTTTCACTAGTCACAGTCACAAGGTAATGAGAGTTGTTTCACTAGTCACAGACACAAGGTAATGAGAGCTGTTTCACTAGTCACAAGGTAATGAGAGTTGTTTCACTAGTCACAAGGTAATGAGAGCTGTTTCACTAGTCACAGACACAAGGTAATGAGAGCTGTTTCACTAGTCACAGACACAAGGTAATGAGAGCTGTTTCACTAGTCACAAGGTAATGAGAGAGTCACAGACACAAGGTAATGAGAGCTGTTTCACTAGTCACAAGGTAATGAGAGTTGTTTCACTAGTCACAGACACAAGGTAATGAGTGTTTCACTAGTCACAGACACAAGGTAACGAGTGTTTCACTAGTCACAGACACAAGGTAATGAGAGTTTCACTAGTCACAGACACAAGGTAACAAGTGTTTCACTAGACACAGACACAAGGTAACAAGTGTTTCACTTTCAAACTGTCACTTTACTACATACATTGACAGACCCGACTTTCACTTTATTACATTCATTGACAGACCCAACTGTCACTTTACTACATTCATTGACAAACCAAACTGTCACTTTACTACATTCATTGACAGACCCAACTGTCACTTTACTACATACATTGAAAGACCCAACTGTCACTTTACTACACACATTGACAAACCCAACTGTCACTTTACTACACACATTGACAAACCCAACTGTCACTTTACTACACTCATTGACAAACCCAACTGTCACTTTACTACACACATTGACAGACCCAACTGTCACTGTACTACACACATTGACAGACCCAACTGTCACTTTACTACACACATTGACAAACCCAACTGTCACTTTACTACACACATTGACAGACCCAACTGTCACTTTACTACACACATTGACAGACCCAACTGTCACTTTACTACACACATTGACAGACCCAACTGTCACTTTCCTACACACATTGACAGACCCAACTGTCACTTTACTACACACATTGACAGATCAAACTGTCACCTTACTACACACATTGACAGACCCTACTGTCATTTTACTACATACATTGACAGACCCAACTGTCACTTTACTACACACATTGACAGACCCTACTGTCATTTTACTACATGCATTGACAGACCCAACTGTCACTTTACTACACACATTGACAGACCCAACTGTCACTTTACTACATTCATTGACAGACCCAACTCTACTTTACTACACACATTGACAGACCCAACTGTCACTTTACTACACACATTGACAAACCCAACTGTCACTTTACTACATTCATTGACAGACCCAACTGTCACTTTACTACATTCATTGACAGACCCAACTCTACTTTACTACACACATTGACAGACCCAACTGTCACTTTACTACATACATTGAAAGACCCAACTGTCACTTTACTACACACATTGACAGACCCAACTGTCACTTTACTACATACATTGAAAGACCCAACTGTCACTTTACTACACACAGTGACAAACCCAACTGTCACTTTACTACACACATTGACAAACCCAACTGTCACTTTACTACACTCATTGACAGACCCAACTGTCACTTTACTACACTCATTGACAGACCCAACTGTCACTTTACTACATACATTGACAGACCCAACTGTCACTTTACTACATACATTGACAGACCCAACTGTCACTCTCCCTAGAACTGATCATTAAACAAGTCAAACTGAGGTCTGAGCCCAACAATGAGCAGGACGCTGCCCTCACCAAGGAACTGGCTGATTTACTCCCCCTTGTTAAGGAAATCGCACTCAACACAAAGAAAACCACGGCGGCCAATGAAGACTGACAAGTGTGAGGACCTTGACGAGACTTGTGGCCCGCTCTCAACCAATCATGGACCAAAAAACAAATTACACAGACTATTTGTGTAAGGAAACAATAAATTAAAGCTTTATTATCAACTAATACAAATAATGGTAGACGTTTCGGCTCATGCCTTCATCAGTACAAAAACAATTACATGTACTTACATATATATTAATATATATGTAAGTACATGTAATTGTTTTTGTACTGATGAAGGCATGAGCCGAAACGTCTACCATTATTTGTATTAGTTGATAATAAAGCTTTAATTTATTGTTTCCTTACACAAATAGTCTGTGTAATTTGTTTTTTTAATAAAAAAGCTTTATGCAGTCCTATTCTGTATGATATATCAATCATGGACCAGCATTTATCTCAAATTTTTTCAAAGCTATTTATATCTTTCAACTCTTAGAACCAGATAGCCCATGTTATGGGTCTGTGAGGTAAAATTCCACACCCACCAGACCATGCATTAGTCTTATTCTTAGACACTAACCCTAACGTGACAATTCCCTGGAATCTTAAGGAATTGGGATTTATGAGGTAGCAACCGCAGGGTTCAAATGGTTAAAATGATGTACATGTCAATTTTGTATTTTCATTTGTTTATGACCAAGTTTTCTACGACTAGTCATTTCTCATATAAAAAAACCCAGAGAAATCATTATTAAAAATGTCATAACTTAATTTTTAAAACAATCATCTAACTGTGGATATTTAATTGAGGAAAATTAATTGACTATTATGTGATGTTTTTTTTTTCCTCTCATCTTTCAATATCAGGTTATAAACTACTTCGAGTTATGGAAAGAGAAATTTTGAAAATTCTGTGACTGACAAAGTTGACACAAAAATTTCTTGAAATTGTTATATTGTTTTCAAAATTGATTTATTTTATTTTAAAACTTGTTTTTTGTGATGGGATTTTAATGCTTTTTAAAAAATTTAATGCTGATGCTAAGTTTGGATGATAAAATTAAAATTGGTGAAAAATTATTTTTAAGTTTAATTAGGAAATGTCATGGGCTTGGTTTTGTTTATAATTAAATGAAGTTTCACTATTTTTAATATTATTTTGTTTCCTCTTTGAAAATAAATTGTTTGGGAAAAGAAAAACAAAAACGCCTTCCCACCACTAAAACTAAAACACACACACGCTTCCAAGAGTACAGTTTCAAGACTGTTGTATTGGATTCATATTATTCAACCTTTAATGGAATTGTACGGCTGTATACAGAGTTAAATGATAATTAAACCTTTAATGGAATTGTATGGCTGTATACAGAGTTAAATAATAAACCTTAAATGTAATAGTATAGCTGTATACAGAGTTAAATAATAAACCTTAAATGGAATAGTATAGCTGTATACTGAGTTAAATAATAATTAAACCTTAAATGGAATTGTATAGCTGTATACCGAGTTAAATAATAATTAAACCTTAAATGGAATTGTATGGCTGTATACAGAGTTAAATAATAAATAAACCTTAAATGGAATTGTATGGCTGTATACAGAGTTTAATGATTATAATTAAACATTAAATGGAATTGTATGGCTGTATACAGAGTTAAATGATAATTAAACCTTAAATGGAATAGTTTGTATGGCTGTATATAGAGGCTAACGATAATTACCTCTGGCCTATTTCAAGTTTTGTTACAGTCAGCCTGTGTTTAGTCAGCAAAGTTAGCCAGCTGACCCCTACGTTCAGTACACCCCATCAGCTGGCCCCGATGTTGACCTGTCAAGGTTTTTGATGAGGATGTTTGTAATTAAATTAAATTCTTTTACATCTGTCTTCAGTATATTTATCATTTTATTAATGCCTGACCTTTTCAGTGGTTTACAAACTCTTCATGTGACATCACTAGGCTTTAAGTTACCATTTATTGTGTTACTAGGTTTTAAGTTATCATTTATTGTGTTACTAGGTTTTAAGTTATCATTTATTGAGTCTTTAGGTTTTAAGTAACCATTTATTGTGTTACTAGGTTTTAAGTTACCATTTATTGTGTTACTAGGTTTATCTTACCATTTATTGGGTCTTTAGGTTTTAAGTTACCATTTATTGTGTTACTAGGTTTTAAGTTACCATTTATTGTGTTACTAGGTTTTAAGTTACCATAGGTTTTAAGTTACCATTTATTGTGTTACTAGGTTTTAAGTTACCATTTATTGTGTTACTAGGTTTTAAGTTACCATTTATTGTGTCACTAGGTTTTAAGTTATCATTTATTGTGTTACTAGGTTTTAAGTTACCATTTATTGTGTTACTAGGTTTTATGTTATCATTTATTGAGTCTTTAGGTTTTAAGTTACCATTTATTGTGTTACTAGGTTTTAAGTGACCATTTATTGTGTTACTAGGTTTTAAGTGACCATTTATTGTGTTACTAGGTTTTAAGTGACCATTTATTGGTTCAAACAAAAATGAAATCAGATGCTTTCAGTTGCCTGTTGTTCTGTCCAGGACTTGCCAGTGACAGTGGGTGTTTAAAACTTTTAGTGTTATTTTTAACTGTTTAAACTTGTACTTGCCATTTATTGACAGAAACAGAGATAAATAAATAAATATTAATTCTTTAAAATATTATATTATTTTTACTTCACATCTGTTGAGAGAAAGAAAAATATATGATTAAATATATTTGTGAATCCATTTTTTAGGGATTATTTATACCTCATGTGTTCAATCGTGCCTCATGTGTTCATTCGTGCCTCATGTGTTCATTCGTGCCTCATGTGTTCTTTCGTGCCTCAAGTGTTAATTTGTGCAAAATTAAATGAAAAAGACGTAAACAAGGTAAGGGTTAGCCTGACAGGACGCAACAATTTGTGCAACAGTTCAGTGTTAGTGTTTTATGGTGGTCCAAATAATCTGCCAAATTCTCTGTGTCAAGATATTTCAACTGAATTTGGCAGCTAGTTGGTTTTAAGTGATCCAAATTCAGGCATAATAAACTAGATAAGGCTGGGTAGCTAAGTCAATAGTGCGCTCGCCTCACAAGCTGAGGGGCGTGGGATCGAGCCCACGAATAGCCACTATAAAAATTTTGAGAAATGACTAACGCTAAGAAAGACATCCGCTGACCTGGAGAGGGGTGGGCGCCGCCAGTGTCTATGTCTATTAAGCCCGATAATGTTCTAGTGGAAACATTAGAATCCCCTACGACCTTGAAAAAAAGAGGTTATGGGACTATATAAAAAAAAAGGAAATATTTGATTTACAATACACCACAGTTAAATAATGAGCTACTGTAAATACTCATTCTATAACCCGTTCTTTCATAAGCGCCCACCCCCACTCTTTTGAAGAGAATAGTATAAAAATAGTATAAAATAGTATAGTGTGTAACCCGTTCACAAGCCAACCCCAAAAAATAATAGGACAGCGTAAACAAAATGTTACATATGTTTTTTTAAACTTCAAGCTAAATCGGGTTAGTATTATTGTTCAGAATATTATTACTTGAAAATATGTTAAATTGGTGACTATCTTTTCTTTGTATTTCCTACTGCATTTTACGATTTTTCATTGTTTTTGTGCTCTTTGTTAGGCAAGAGTTACTGATATTTTTTTTTTCAGTTTCTTTGGTAAACAGTGGTGAAAACAAAAGTAGTAAAACAATTTATTAAAACATTCACAAAAATAAATAAAATGAATAAATAAGGTAAATATAGATTGATAATATTTGATAGCCTCTGGTAGAGCAGTCAAATCTTGTAGAATGTAGAAAAGGACCTTGATGATCTACAATAACAACACCGATACTCTATGTACATGCAGAAATCATCTATGACCTGTTTGTAAGCCGACCCCCCTACCTTTTCTCCTAGATTTTGTAAAAAAAAAATCAGCTTTAGAACAAGTAAATACAGTAGATAAGGAAATCTTTGATTTATATATATGTGTGTGAATTAAGGTTCACAATATTTGAGATATATGATGTAAATAAACTTAATTTTTTTGCTGCTGAGTTCAAGTCTTGTGACTGCTTCTACCACTGTACGTCTGATGTTTATATCTGTGGTAGAAAGCGTGGACCTAAAATCTCCCTAGACAGCGAGTCCGCCACAAATGGGACATGTGAATTAGTCAATGGCACATGGGAATTAGTCAATGGCACATGGGAATTAGTCAATGGGACATAAGAATTAGTCTATGGCACATGGGAATTAGTCAATGGCACATGGGAATTAGTCAATGGGACATAAGAATTAGTCTATGGGAATTAGTCAATGGCACATGGGAATTAGTCAATGGCACATGGGAATTAGTCAATAGCAGATGGGAATTAGTTGATAGCACATAAGAATTAGTCTATGGCACATGGGAATTAGTCAATGGCACATGGGAATTAGTCAATGGGACATGGGAATTAGTCTATGGCTCATGGGAATTAGTCAATGGGACATGGGAATTAGTCTATGGCTCATGGGAATTAGTCAATGGCACATAGGAATTAGTCAATGGGACAAGGGGTTTTGTTATTGGTAAAAATAGTTTGGTAAACTAGAAATGAAGAATAATAGAAATCATAAGTGCATTTTCTAAAAGTTTATTTATGTTGCAGCCAACTTGAACTAATTGATGTTGTTTTTCCCCCTGAATATTTATGGGGCACCAGTTGGTCCAGTGTTACAATCTTTTCGGTCTGTCTTAAAAGTTTCATTCCTCCTGGAAGTAATCTGGTTATGGAGAGGATAAGAAAAGTTGCTATAAAATAGTTACACATATGTGCATTTCAAACCATTTTCTTTTATTTACAAAAGCAAAAAATGACAGGAGTACATTAATGTCTTAAAATTAAGTCGTACATTAATCATAAAGTCTTACATTAATCAGTAATTCTTACATTAAGTCTTACATTAATCATTAAGTCTTACATTAATCATTAAGTCTTACATTAATCATTAAGTCTTACATTAATCATTAAGTCTTACATTATTCATTAAGTCTTACATTAATCATTAAGTCTTACATTAATCATTAAGTCTTTAGTCATTTTTCTATGAGGCCAAACCTTTGATAATCTCAACCATTTAAATCTACCCTTAGGTTAGTCAGTAGGCAGTATATCAATATACATTATCTCTTCAGTTAAAAACTGTTATTTTAAAGTCTGCTGCCCGCCCCTATAATACCTCTATTTTTGTCAGCACATTTCTTGAGGGCTTCAGATGCACCTTTACAATAGGAGGGGTCACCAGAATATCTGTTGTGGTAAAACACGTGTATGGCTAAATGACAGGTGTATGGTTAAATGACAGGTGTATGGTTAAATGACAGATATATGGTCAAATGACAGGTGTATGGTCAAATGACAGGTGTATGGTCAAATGACATGTGTATGGCTAAATGACAGGTGTATGGTCAAATGACATGTTTATGGTCAATGACAGGTGTATGGTAAAATGACAGGTGTATGGTTAAATGACAGATGTATGGTCAAATGACAGGTGTATGGTTAATGACAGGTGTATGGTTAAATGACAGGTGTATGGTTAATGACAGGTGTATGGTCAAATGACAAATACATGGTTGAATGACAGGTGTATGGTTAAATGACAAATATATGTTTAAATAACAGGTGTATGGTAAAATGATAGGTGTATGGTAAAATGACAGGTGTTTGGCTAAATGACAGGTGCATGGCTAAATGACACATGTATAGCCAAATGATAGGTGTATAGACGAAGTCAGGTGGTTACTTGGCACAGTCCAGGAAGTAATCCAGTTCTTTCTTGCAGGGATTGCTGTCTGCCGAGCTTCTGTCCTCTACATCCCCGGTGTCAGGGTCTCTACCTGCAAACATCTTGGAGGCAATGGCATTGCCAACAACTGAACCCTAGGGAAAAGATAAGATGGCATTGCCAACAAGTGAACCCTGGGTAAAAGATAAGATGGCATTGCCAACAACTGAACCCTGGGGAAAAGATAAGATGGCATAGCCAACAACTGAACCCTGGGGAAAAAATAAGATGGCATGCAAACAACTTTAAAATAGGGAAAAGATAAGATGACATTGCTAACAAGTGAACCTTAGGGAAAAGATAAGACAGCATGTTAACAAGTGAACACTTGGGAAAGGTAAGATGACATTGCTAACAAGTGAACCCTGGGGAAAAGATAAGATGGCATTGCTAACAAGTGAACCTTAGGGAAAAGATAAGATGGCATTGCTAACAAGTGAACACTGAGGAAAAGATAAGATGTCATTGCCAACAACTGAACCCTGGGGAAAGGATAAGATGACATTGCCAACAACAGAACCCTGGGAAAAAGATGAGATGGCATTGCCAACAACTGAACCCTGGGGAAAAGATAAGATGGCATTGCCAACAACTGAACCCTAGGGAAAAGATAAGATGGCATGCAAACAACTGAACCCTGGGGAAAAGTTAAGATGACATGCAAACAACTGAACCCTGGGGAAAAGATAAGATGACATGCAAACATCTTTAAAATAGGGAAAATATAAGATGCCATGCAAACAACTGAACACTGGGGAAAAGATAACATGATATTGTCTACAACTGTACCTCGATGAATAAAGAGGAAGACAGGACTTACTTCCCTTGTAGATCACAACAACATTTTATTAGCAAGTACCTCTTCCTTATTTGTGTGTTATTGATGTGTTATTGATGTGTTATTGATGTGTTATTGATGTGTTATTGATGTGTTATTGATGTGTTATTGATGTGTTATTGGTGTGTTATTTTTGTGTTATTGATGTGTTATTTTTGTGTTATTGATGTGTTATTTTTGTGTTATTGATGTGTTATTGATGTGTTATTTTTGTGTTATTGATGTGTTCTTTTTGTGTTATTGATGTGTTCTTTTTGTGTTATTGATGTGTTATTTTTGTGTTATTGATGTGTTATTTTTGTGTTATTGATGTGTTATTGATGTGTTATTGATGTGTTATTGATGTGTTATTGATGTGTTATTGGTGTGTTATTTTTGTGTTATTGATGTGTTATTTTTGTGTTATTGATGTGTTATTTTTGTGTTATTGATGTGTTATTGATGTGTTATTGATGTGTTATTGATGTGTTATTGATGTGTTATTGATGTGTGATTGATGTGTGATTGATGTGTGATTGATGTGTTATTGATGTGTTATTGATGTGTTATTGATGTGTTATTGATGTGTTATTGATGTGTTATTGATGTGATATTGAAGTGTTATTGATGTGTTATTGATGTGTTATTGATGTGTTATTGATGTGTTATG
>MUZC01000291.1:179967-204458 GCA_002072015.1 Radix auricularia
GCTAACAATCATGATTGNAAAGAGAGTCGTGGCGATATTAACAGTACATATTATTCGGCCCAGCGGTGATGAGTTTGTGTGTGTAGTTTTCATATAAAAGCGCCATCTCTGACGCATAACGCTAATTTTACAAACAAACCCATACCTTTCTTAAACGATCTTAAATTTTGGAACGGGTTTGCGATAGTTATAACAACCACTATGCAATCGAAGAAATGTTGTTCGATCCGTTAATTAAGCCTCGAAATTACACATATTTTTGTTTTTTCTTGTTTTTTCCCACTTCAAAAGAAAAAGTCGGTTGCTCACAAATGCTGCCCTTTAAACGTTTACCGCCCGGGGTGGACCGCCCTCACCATCCCAGCTACGCCACTGAAATGAGGTTGTCCGAACCCCTCTCCATCCGACCCACCACCCACACATACTTTCCCCCTCCTTCACTAAAATTTTAATGTCATTTTATTCTCTTTTAAGTAATAACCATATCTACCAAATCAACCAACCATATCCAGATCCGTAATGTCTTTTGTCCATTACAGAGAGGAGAGAAGGCTCGAATGGCCAACCGTTATCTGTCGGTCATCTCACTCGAATAGCCAGCCAACGTTTCCCGATAATAGCCACACAGAATAGACGGCTGTGGCCGGTTTTATCTTCTCTAATAGCCAGAGCCATTTCCCATTGGATTGGAAGCCCTCTTACGTTAACAAGCTGACAATCACGATTGGAAGCCCTCTTACGTTAACAAGCTGACAATCACGATTGGAAGCCCTCTTACGTTAACAAGCTAACAATCACGATTGGAAGCCCTCTTACGTTAACAAGCTGACAATCACGATTGGAAGCCCTCTTACGTTAACAAGCTAACAATCAGGATTGGAAGCCCTCTTACGTTAACAAGCTAACAATCACGATTGGAAGCCCTCTTACGTTAACAAGCTAACAATCAGGATCGTGTTTCACGATGGACACACCGTCAGGGTAAACAACTCTTACGTAGCCCATGACGGGGAAGCAGCGGTGGCCGCTCACCGCGGGGGGTTGAGGGGGGGAGGGGAGCTTTCTATTTCCTAGTCCTAGGTGAAGGTCATTTCGGATAATAGTAAAATAATAGTTTATTATAATTTCCTTTTTTTCTCTCGTGAAATCGCCCTTCCGGGAAGTCTGATCCGCCTGGGGACACGGTCAATATAGCTACGCCCATGCAACGCCTACATCAATTCAATCAACATCACAACACGTTTTGGTCGCTTCGCCGTGGCTTGATAACAACTCCGCATACTTGTCACATTTGTCACCTCGCTGTCTTATTTCGTCACTGACTGCCTCCGGTGACCCCACCTTCGTTCACACGGCCCCTCGCCTCCCCCCTCGGACATCTGCTCACTAATCTCGGGACTAAACAAATGAACACGCGAGAGCCACGAGCGACTTTTGTCCCCCCCACACGCCTGCCGTGATCCCTAAAGTAGTGGCGGGTCCCCTCGATTCCGTCTGTATCTCACGGTCGTCACTGATCGAGCCCAGGGTCGAGGGCCTGAAGATGTGGCCAGTACGGCATTAGATCACGGGGCTACATTTCTCGTCTGGGTCGGCTCGGGTTATTTGGATTACAGCCTTCAGGAAGGAGATATTTTTTAATTTTTTTTACACGTGGCCCGTTTCGCTCTAACAACATTTGGTTCCGCTTTGAACAGCGTGTGATCGGGAGGTGGCTGGTGTAATGTGTTCCAATTGAAACCGTGTTGGATGTACACCTGACCCTCTGTGGATATTCGGTGTGAGATTATGTTATCCAGTTACTGGATGGCGTTGGGTTGTCCTTTCGTTTTATACAAGCACACGATAGTTGTTAGTCGGGTAGATAGCGTGTGACTCGTGACAGTTTGAAAACCTGCGATTTTGGGAAACTTTTGGTAGTCGTTTTGTGACTGTGATATTTGATAAGATGACATAGTTGTATAAGACTGGGATAGTCGGAGAAGATTGGGATAATAGCTGGATAAGTTTGTGATAATTGGATAAGCTTGTGATTTTGTGATAGTTGAATAAGCCTATGATCCTATGATAGTTGGATCAGGGTATGATAGTTGGATAAGCCTATGATTCTATGATATTTGGATAAGCCTATGATTCTATGATATTTGGATAAGCCTATGATTCTATTATAATTGGATAAGCCTATGATTCTATGATATTTGGAAAAGCCTATGATTCTATGATAGTTGACGGATAAGCCTAGGATTCTATGATAGTAGTTGGATAAGCCTATGATTCTATGATAGTTGGATAAGCCTATGATTCTATATTTGGATAAGCCTATGATTCTATGATAATTGGATAAGCCTATGATTCTCTGATAGGTGACGGATAAGTCTATGATCATTGCAAATTTCTCGTCTATAATTTGAATATAGTTACATATACCTGTTATAACCAAATAGATAACCATCGACAGATGTTTGTTATGGCTGCAATCACGTGCGAATGAAACGGCCATTCAATGTGATAGGAGGTAGAAAAAACCCAGCGATATATTATAATTGGAGTATTAAAAGCACTTTTAACTGAGTTGGAAAAGCCAGCGACACTTTTAACTGAGTTGGAAAAGCCAGTGCTGCTGCTTGTGAGGTAATTCTCTCCTACTCCGCGTGGATGACGTGGCAAGCTGATCTCACTGGTATGTAACAGTCTTGTCCTGTCAGCTAGGTCACTCACACAGTGTTATGATTGTTAGCGTTTACCTGACCCCGCGACGTGCGGAAGACGAAGTCTTTGAGAGGCGAAAACTTCACGTGTCAGTGGCCGTCACGTGCCAATGAAATTCATGGGCCGCCTGTATTAGAAACTTCATGGGCCGCCTGTATTAGAAACTTTATGGGCCGCCTGTATTAGAAACTTTATGGGCCGCCTGTATTAGAAACTTTATGGGCCGCCTGTATTAGAAAACTTCATGGGCCGCCTGTATTAGAAACTTTATGGGCCGCCTGTATTAGAAACTTTATGGGCCGCCTGTATTAGAAACTTTAGCACGGAACCTATCACCAGAGAAGTAAGCCTAATCCCAAGTAAATTTTAGTAAAAGAGAAAAAAATTCGTTTGTCTGTGTGGTGGGTTTGTAGAGGCACTCCGCCTCTATCGTCACTCTTCCATTCACGGCAGTAGCACTCCGCCTATAGCACCACTCCGCCTCTATCGTCACTCTTCCATTCACGGCAGTAGCACTCCGCCTATAGCACCACTCCGCCTCTAGTAGCAAACTGTAGCACCACTCTGCCTCTAGTGGCAAACTGTAGCACCACTCTGCCTCTAGTGGCAAACTGTAGCACCACTCTGCCTCTAGCACCACTCTCGCAGCAACACCAGTTTTGTTTTTGGTATGGTATGAAGTGGAAGAAAAATATTGTGCGAAGCTTGTACGAGTTTGGTGACATATGTCTCCCCCCCTTACTGTTAGCGACACTGTATTTCGACGTCACCAAATAGCTGACCATTGAAATGACCCCCCCCCCCGTGTGGTCCAATCATACCCCTCGTATTGATTTCATCTGTGCCTTATTTCCCCTGGGGGCTGAAATCGACATTTTCAAATATTCCAACAGTTTGATTTATTCTCTTACGTCCTTAACACACAACACAATCAGCTGATAGCGAGCAACAATACATGGCCACCCAATACATGGCCACCTCATAATTGGCCTACCGTACTACATGGCCATCCAATGCATGACCACTTCATAATTGACCTACCGTACTGCATGGCCACCACTTTCATGGCCACCCAATAAATGGTCACCTCATAATTGGCCTACCTTACTGCATGGCCACCCCCTTCATGCCCGCCCAATACATGGCCACCTCATTATTGGCCTACCGTACTACATGGCCACCCCCTTCATGGCCACCCAATACATGGCCACCTCATAAATGGCCTACCGTACTACATGGCCACCCCCTTCATCGCCAACCAATATATGGCCACCTCATAATTGGCCTACCGTACTGCATGGCCACCCCCAATATGGCCACCCAATGCATGGCCACCCCTTTCATGGCCACCCAATACATAGCCACTTCACAATTGACCTACCATACTACATGGCCACCCCTTCATGGCCACCCAATACATGGCCACCTCATAATTGGCCTACCGTACTACATGGCCACCCAATACATGGCCACCTTATAATTGGCCTACCTTACTACATGGCCACCCCTCTACATGGCCACCCAATACATGGCCAATCCATACATATCGATATCTAAACATGGCCAATCTCTGCTTTTATCTCTAACCCTGTCCTAGATTCAACTGCAGTACGCCCCCACCCCTTCTCCCGTTCATGTCCTTTCATAAACGACCCCACCACAACCACCGCACACAACACGTCACAGTAAACGTCTTCTATTATTGCTTGCCATTGAATGTCACTTTTATCTCTGTTGCTACTAAACCCGTACATTTTTAATATCGTTCTTTAATACAATTTTTATTATCATTATTTAAAAAAACACAACTTAAATTGCAATCAGATATGATGAAGGATGTGGAGGCGTACGCTGTGAATGGGTGCGCCAGGCCACGGGGGGGGGGGTGAGGGTGGGGTATTAAGAGTAATATTAGAGCTCGTGTATTATCGATCTGATTAGTTAGATTTCTTGTACGTCAGGAAAACCGTTGGAACATTCCAGGGAGCAGGCTTGACCGATAATATCCATTCGTGATCAGGATTTTGTCATTTAGCCCCTGTCAGCGGCCCTGTCAAGACCAACGGGCCGCGCTCACACATATCTAGGGCCTCTACGCTTTCGTGGAATCGCTCAATCTGGGAACAAAAGCTTGGGATATTCTTGACCACCACGTTTGTGATATTCTTGACCACCACGTTTGTGATAGCGCGACCAGAGTTTTGGATAGAGAACGATGCTGTCTGCAGAATGTCAGGGTAGCCAGAACGTGCCAAATTCTATTCATAGAAAGTTCACGTTATTTGTTCTTCATGAATATTTGATAGAGTTTCGTTGTGTCATTGGGGGATATTATGTGTCAGTCTGCCAGCAATTACTTCTCTCAACTCTGGAATATCCTCTTGTCTCCCTCTCACCACTCCTCTCGACTAGTCTCTTGGTCCTCCTCTTGTCTCCCTCTCACCACTCCTCTCGACTAGTCTCCTGGTCCTCCTCTTGTCTCCCTCTCACCACTCCTCTTGACTAGTCTCCTGGTCCTCCTCTTGTCTCCCTCTTGCCACTCCTCTCGACTAGTCTCTTGGTCCTCCTCTTGTCTCCCTCTTGCCACTCCTCTCGACTAGTCTCTTGGTCCTCCTCTTGTCTCCCTCTCACCACTCCTCTTGACTAGTCTCCTGGCCCTCCTCTTGTCTCCCTCTTGCCACTCCTCTCGACTAGTCTCTTGGCCCTCCTCTTGTCTCCCTCTTGCCACTCCTCTCGACTAGTCTCTTGGTCCTCCTCTTGTCTCCCTCTCACCACTCCTCTCGACTAGTCTCTTGGTCCTCCTCTTGTCTCTACTCTTGCCACTCCTCTCGACTAGTCTCTCGGCCCTCCTCTTGTCTCTACTCTCGCCACTCCTCTCGACTAATCTCTTGGCACCCTCTTGTCTCTCCTCTTGACTCCTGAGATATGTATGGTATAAGTTCACAAGTAGCGAGGTATCTGTGGTAAAGTGGTAAAATGGTATTAGCCCACTACACAATATTCTCATGTCACGGAAAGAGTTATTTTGCGCACCACGCAAGGTTCGCATGTTATGTTCGCCTAATTAAACTTACAACAAACGTTCAAAATTGTGCAAAATTATGGTCTTTATCTTCATTCTGTATATTCTTTATAATAATAAAGCAGTTGTCTGTGCGGTCCGCAATAGCGATTGGTCCCTCAAACTCCTACAACCAAACACTAACGGAGAAAAATTAAATCTAATTTACATATTGAACAAATTTACGTGGACGTTCAAAACGAGTTATTTTTAGTGCAGTAGTTTCGTCATCACTCAGTACTGTGTACTCATCTTTCAATGTGTCATCACTACTGTTACTCCTAGACAACATGCCACAGAAACGGTGGTGGAACGTCCTTAGACGAGCTTCGTTGCTCGTCATTATATAAACACCCCCCTCCCCCTTAATTTGAGTAATATTGATTGTACAGTAAATTTCTCACGGTTCATAACGGGTTCCCTTCGCTCAAGTAGGCCTACAATATTAAAAAGACATCTATGAGTCACGTGTCATTAATCAATTATAAAATCTGAACTATCACTATCACTACTACATGCATTTAGGACCAACAACTTGGTATGACTGCTTGATGAAGAAAGTAAGGAGAAAGTTAATCTTACCTCTCTGACCTCTCTCAAATATTATTAGTCAGATCTGATGGCTAAGGATTAAATTGTAGTACTGTTGAGATAATACTATTGCTAAGATTCAAGTTGTAGTACTGTTAAGATGTTATTATGGCTAAGGTTTAAATTGTAGTACTGTTAAGATGTTATTATGGCTAAGGTTTAAATTGTAGTACTGTTAAGATGTTACTATGGATAAGGTTTAAATTGTAGTACTGTTAAGATGTTACTATGGATAAGGTTTAAATTGTAGTACTGTTAAGATGTTACTATGGCTAAGATTTAATCTGAAGTACTGTTAAGATGTTACTATGGCTAAGATTCAAGTTGTAGTACTGTTAAGATCTTACTATGGCTAAGATTCAAGTTGTAGTACTGTTAAGATCTTACTATGGCTAAGATTCAAATTGTAGTACTGTTAAAATGTTGCTATGGCTAAGGTTTAAAATGCAGTACTGTTAAGATGTTACTATGGCTAAGATTCAAATTGTACTACTGTTAAGATCTTACTATGGCTAAGATTTAAATTGTACTACTGTTAAGATCTTACTATGGCTAAGATTTAAATTGTAGTACTGTTAAGATGTTACTATGGCTAAGATTCAAGTTGTAGTACTGTTAAGATCTTACTATGGCTAAGATTCAAATTGTAGTACTGTTAAAATGTTACTATGGCTAAGGTTTAAAATGCAGTACTGTTAAGATGTTACTATGGCTAAGATTCAAATTGTACTACTGTTAAGATCTTACTATGGCTAAGATTTAAATTGTAGTACTGTTAAGATGTTACTGTGACTAAGATTCAAGTTGTAGTACTGTTAAGATCTTACGGTGGAATTAACCTCCCAGATGTCACCATGTACCAAGGTGAGTAAGTTCGTGGGGGTGGGGGCGGGGAATGTCCACATAAACCATTAACATACAATTACACAGACGGGTCCAGAACGGTGTACACAGACATCCTGGGTCGATATGATGTACGCACCGTGTACAAAACGTGAACAATGTACACATAACGATAGGTAGACTGCAGAAATATAATCAAATACATGCTTGGTGTGTTGTACACATACAAGCTCGCTGGAGTTTGCCATAAGAGCGCAGTGTATGTGGAGATATAGTTTGATGAATGCCGATGCGTCAGTTGGTATTTATAAGGATCAGTGGACGGAGTGAGTTATAGGAGAACACTAACACGAATTGTAACACTAAGTCCTCAAATACTGCAATGAAGCAATGCGGTGCTCTATGGCTGTGCCCTCTATGGCTGTCCTCTCTATGACTGTGCTCTCTATGGCTGTCCTCTCTATGACTGTCCTCTCTATGGCTGTGATCTCTATGGCTGTCCTCTCTATGACTGTGCTCTCTATGGCTGTCCTCTCTATGACTGTCCTCTCTATGGCTGTGCCCTCTATGGCTGTGCTCTCTATGGCTGTCCTCTCTATGACTGTGCTCTCTATGGCTGTCCTCATTATGGCTGTGATCTCTATGACTCTGCTCTCTGTGGCTGTGCTCTCTATGGCTGTCCTCTCTATGGCTGTCCTCTCTATGGCTTGTCTATCAATGACTGTGCTCTCTATGGCTGTCCTCTCTATGACTGTGCTCTCTATGGCTGTCCTCATTATGGCTGTGATCTCTATGACTCTGCTCTCTGTGGCTGTGCTCTCTATGGCTGTCCTCTCTATGGCTGTCCTCTCTATGGCTTGTCTCTCAATGACTGTTCTCTTCATGTTTGAGCTCTCTGTTGCTGTCCTCTATATGGCTGTGCTCTCTATGGCTGTCCTCTCTATGGCTGTAATCTCTATGACTGTGCTCTCTATGACTGTGCTCTCTATGGCTGTAATCTCTATGGCTGTGCTCTCTATGGCTGTGCCTTATTTGGTTGTGCCCTCAATGACTGTCCTCTCTATGGCTGTGCCTTATTTGGTTGTGCCCTCAATGACTGTCCTCTCTATGGCTGTGCTCTCTCTGACTGTGATCTCTATGACTGTGCTCTCTATGACTGTGCTCTCTATGACTGTGCTCTCTATGGCTGTAATCTCTATGGCTGTGCTCTCTATGGCTGTGCCTTATTAGGTTGTGCCCTCAATGACTGTCCTCTCTAAGGCTGTGCCTTATTTGGTTGTGCCCTCAATGACTGTCCTCTCTATGGCTGTGCTCTCTCTGACTGTGATCTCTATGACTGTGCTCTCTATGACTGTGCTCTCTATGGCTGTGCCTTATTTGGTTGTGCCCTCAATGACTGTCCTCTCTATGGCTGTGCCCTCAATGACTGTCCTCTCTATGGCTGTGCCCTCAATGACTGTCCTCTCTATGGCTGTCCTCTCTTTGGTTGTGCCCTCAATGACTGTCCACTCTATGGCTGTGCCCTCAATGACTGTCCTCTATATGGCTGTGCTCTCTATGGCTGTCCTCTCTATGGCTGTGCTCTCTATGACTGTGCTCTCTATGGCTGTCCTCTCTATGGCTGTGCTCTCTATGACTGTGCTCTCTATGGCTGTGCCTTATTTGGTTGTGCCCTCAATGACTGTCCTCTCTATGGCTTTCCTCTCTATGGCTGTGCTCTCTATGGCTGTCCTCTCTATGGCTGTGCTCTCTATGGCTGTCCTCTCTATGGCTGTCCTCTCTATGGCTGTCCTCTCTATGATTGTGCTCTTTATGGCTGTGCTCTTTATGGCTGTGCTCTTTATGGCTGTCCTTTCTATGGCCTTGCTCTCTATGGCTGTCCTCTCTATGGCTGTGCTCTCTGTGGCTGTCCTCTCTATGGCTGTGTCTATTCAGGGATTAACTTTAAAAAGCCGGCTAAGTCTAATCTAAGATCTTACCTTTGACTGGCTACATCTGATCTGACTCTGATGACGTCAGCAGGAAATGTTTGGTCCAAGCAGTTATCGGTCCTACATACTACTCACCGTCACCCAACGCAATTATAAACACACATACACCTTGCAGACACACACATACACGCAGAGAGAGAGATACAGAGAGAGAGAGAGATAGACAGACAGACAGAGAGTGTGAGAGAGACAGAGAGAGATACAGAGAGAGAGACAGTGAGGGAGAGAGACAGAGAGAGTGAGTGAGAGAGAAAAAAATGTAGAGAGAGAGAGAGAGGGAGTCAGAGTCAGCCACTAATTTTGTGATTGACTCAATAATTGACCGTCCTCCAGACACAGGTTCTCACCGAGTCAATCAGGGGCGTCAGAGGTTTCTTAACTGTTTGTTTAGATCAAAGATCATACAATCACGGGGGAAAAGATCATACAGCCAGAGAACAAAGATCAACTATAGTGACGTTTCCTGGCACGTCTGCTGTAAATTAAACGGTCCCCCAAGACTTTTGACGATCTCACATTTTTGTTCCTCATCACCCGAACTTTTTTAGAGCCACTGGTTACGATATTTTTGGAGAACTTTGAACAGGATCTGAGGAGCGATCACCAGACGATAAAAGAGTTTTTTGTTCAAACAAGCCACACTGGGTGTGACGTCATGGACCCGTCTCAAACACCAATTTATTACACTCAGATTTCACCGATGGGTAGGGGCGGGTTTTATTTTACTTGTTGTGCCGGGACTCTGGAGGTATTTTGTTTGAAGTGAAACCGGAAAAAATTTCGAAACGATGTCCATTGATTATTATTATCATTTTTTTAAATGCTAAAATGAATCTTTCCTGTAGCTCTATTTGTATCAATTAAAAAAACAAACAACATTTATGTTTGATGGATGTTGAGTGTGAATGATAGTTTGTATGCCAATGGCACTTATTATTGTTTTGAAACGCCATTAATGATGTGGTGTATTAAGGTGTTTTTTTCTCTTCTTTTGCATTTATTTTACCAAACACTGCGCACAATTAAAGCACGAACTAAAAAAATCATGTTAAGCCTGGTCCCTTTTGGAACTCAGGACGTGTTAGCGCATTTTCGTATTATGTATCAGTACTTATGTTAGATATCAGCATTATGTAGTTATCAGTAATTGTGTTTAGATTTTAGACATATTTTTATGAATTTTCTTGTGTAATGAATATACCTGACTTTTTTTTTTATTTAAAAGTCATTTCTTTACATTTTAAAAAAAAATTATTTTCTCTTTAATCTAACTACAAGTCACCACAAATGATGACGTAAAACTCTCTAAACTTTTACACATATTCTAATGACGTCAACTAAAAAAAAACAACTAATTCTTTTGCACCCTTTCGCACCACTCTTCAATGCCCCAAGGATTATGCATTCGACTTCCGGCAATGGCGGCCGTTCCCTGCGCTAGTGTTACCTCTCGATTCGAAATATTTTTTGGTAGTTTTAACGGGGTTTTTAAACGGATCGAGTAACTGAGTGTTGATGCACAAATGGCAGGTCAGGACATACAAAAAACATATATACCTCATGGGTCTAGGACTTATGGATGCTGAGATCAAGGGTGATGACGGACGGACGGACAAAACGGGTGCAATAGCGCATTCGACTTCTCGAAAATGCGCTAAAAAGTGCCTTAAAAAAAAACAACATAGAATAATCTCAAAGCCAAAGAAACCAACGATCAATAACTCTGTCGGGCCCCGAAGAAGCGGCCTACAAACGCACACTGCCTGGCTCTTGAAATTAGCCTACGGTTGGGATTACAGACTTAGACTGTCGAGAGGTAGCCTACAATTAGGTTTATAAACTTACACTGCTACTAGCTAGACTGTCGAGAGGTAGCCTACAATTAGGTTTATAAACATACATAGCTACTAGCTAGACTGTCGAGAGGTAGCCTACAATTAGGTTTATAAACATACATAGCTACTAGCTAGACTGTCGAGAGGTGGCCTACAATTAGGTTTATAAACATACATAGCTACTAGCTAGACTGTCGAGAGGTAGCCTACAATTAGGTTTATAAACATACATAGCTACTAGCTAGACTGTTGAGAGGTAGCCATTTGTATAACAAAGTTACAACTAGGCTGTCGAGAGGTAGCCATTTGTATAACAAAGTTACAACTAGGCTGTCGAGAGGTGGCCTACAATTAGGTTTTTAAACTTACATAGCTACTAGCTACGTAATATTAATTTTAATATATATGTAAGTACATGTAATTGTTTTTGTACTGATGAAGGCATGAGCCGAAACGTCTACCATTATTTGTATTAGTTGATAATAAAGCTTTAATTTATTGTTTCCTTACACAAATAGTCTGTGTAATTTGTTTTTTTTACTAATATCAGAGCATTGGGTAAATACTAGGGCTGTTAACGATTAATTTAAATTTAATTGTTAACTTTTGAAAAAATAACGATTAATTAATCGTTAATTTCGATTAAAGCCAAAAATTTAATTTATGATGTCATAAGTAACACTTACTTCGCGTTCTTCTTAAAAATTTAAATAACGCTGGCATGTCTCCTTTAAATATTTCTTTTAACCAACTACGCAAAAAGACAGGTGTGTTGACATTATTAGGTTCATGTGATGAGCGGATCTAATTGACAATATAACCAGCCGAGTTGAACAATCATTCACATGGAACTGAGGTAACTCAAATTGGTATGCTCAAAACGGTATTGGCAAGGAATGACCTTATCGGATATCGGTGTTCATTATTTTTCCACCATTGTACAGGATAAATGGATTCAATAACTTTCATCTCCATTTTGTAACTCAGTAATTCATCAGAAGAAGTGTCGTCATTTCTATCTCAAGTCAAACTCAATTACTCCCATTAGCTAACCGCTTTTCATTTGGTTTGATAAGTAGGCGAAATTTATTAACATTTTGAACATGCCGCCAGTCAATATTTTAAAACCAAAATGTTCGTGTAATCTTCAGGAAATTTATTATTTATCAGCCGCTTTTTTTTTTTTTATTTTACTCTTTGACTTCCAATTACTTTTAAGTGATGGGTCGATTAATGGTTAAAAATAATTTAATCCTTAAACTTTTTAAGGATTAGTCGAGAAATTAATCGTTCATTTCCGCAGCCCTTGTCAATACTAATTATTAGCCTACTAATTTAGTAAATTTTCCAAATTAACAAACAAGTCAAACAGAAGAAATAAATATAAACATATATTTTTTCAAAATAGTAACGTTTATTTATTTCAATAGTATATTTATTGATCTAAGAAAGAAACTTAGTTTATACGAATTTATATAGAGCCCTGAGCCTTATTTAAATTCCTTTCTACGTGAAGCGAAACGATTTATCGTTGATTCAAAGTCAACGTTCTCACCTAGATCACGTTCATTTGAAATTATTGCCAATCCAGACAGACGTTCGTTTGTCATTGTTGAGCGCAAATAATTTTTGATGATTTTCAATCATTGCTAACAGGAAGATTCAAGTAAATTTTTTATAGAATATTGACAAACTATAGAGACTTGATGCCATTTATTTTTCAGTCAAGAATGGCAGAAACCCTATAAGTCGTAGCTCACTAGATAGTGATGGACGTTGTGATGCATAAAAATCTTGGAAGGTATAATATTCAACGATTGCTTCTTCTAGGTTAATGTGTTTGTAAATTTTGCATAAACTTCGAAGAGGATCTTTATTTTTCTTCCGACATTTCTGATGGATCAATACAATAGAAATAAATAGCTGCGCCCCTAAAGTCATTAAATCGATCATCTATTTATTTTAGAAGTGTATCCAAGATAGTGAAGTACGTTTCAGATTTAAAACTGTTAGTTGGATCATTAGCCCTTTCATCTCTATTAAGTTCACCTGCCCTACGTTTATTTTCTGCAATTCGCGTTTCTTTAAATTTTGTTTTTAACATCTAGTTTCGAGCAATTTTTGTTAATAAATGATTAGATATCTACTTTCAGAATTATAAAAAGCTTGATCCTTCTCATTTCAACAAACTTATTTCTTCCAGTATCGATCAATCGTTTTGCATTTACAACACAAACTTTTGTACAAATAGCATAAAAAACAAAAGAATATTTTGTTATTAAAGCAGATTGTGCAATGGCTTCTGCTCTGAAACATCCTTTATGTTATGTTGATGCCCTTGAATTTATATCTTCTAGAGTGGCTAGAACAGCAGAGAATGATCCAATAACTGCATCAACTGCATGCTTACTTACGGCCTAAGGCTTGACCATCTTGTATCAGAAAGTCATTTCAGTTCAGAGTATCTACTGTTGATTCATATTGAGATTTATGATGTTTTTTAAGAGTATGTAGACGTGGTAAACTTGGCGTAAAGAATGCATACAACCTTTCAGCTGTGCCAAAAACAACTGTATACATCACTGTTTACGGACATTGCTTCGATAGTGACCAAATTTAAAACATGGGCACAGCAATGAACATAGACGGCATTGTGTAAAAGTTTGAAGGCCACTCTTAATTCCAGACATCACAGATGCACCATCATATGCCTTTCCTCCTCAGATTGTGATATCACTGTTTCGCTTTTGTAATGTGTAAATCCGTTAGAACCTTCTCAGCAAATGCGGATGCAGCATTGCTGTTTACAAAAGTATAAAAGCCTATACGTCTTTCCACAACATTTCCTTATTTTGAAACTGAACAATAAGTGACATCTTATCAATTTTAGATATAGCAATGGTTTAATCGATAATTACAGAAAAGAAATTTAAAGACTTAACTTTATTATCAATACCCGCCGATAATTCAGATGCAAATGATTGAATTAAATCAATGTGCACATCATGACTAAATAAATTTCATTTTTCTTTTAAACTCTAGATGACTGTCCAAATTGGAATCATAGTTGGCTAATAAACTTAAGATTTAACAAATATTTCAAGTATTTCTACAACTACCATCACTTAAGTCTCAAGCAAGAATTTTCTCTGTGTACTCTGAATGGCAAACCTTGTTTTGCTAAGAATCAAGAAAAACGTTACGTCTATCATTCGTTTCTATATTTCTCTATTCTTTTCCACTTAGCGACGCTCCTGACTGACCAAACCAGATATTACAGTTTGGAATACGATATTTAGCAAGCCAATATAGTCGTATTGGAGTTTAGTGTTGATTAAAATTTTCGTCTTTTGCAATCTTTTTTCTGCTCTAGCTACACCTTTATAGTATTCATGAGGGCGCCTCAGGGGGCGCCATTTTAGACCCAACTGGAGCGCGGGGGGGGGGCAACCCGCCCCCCTGCCCTATAGCTGATAGCTAAATCCGCCACTGCTAGTGACCCAATCACTGCCTGGGAAGGACTTATAATTAAGACGGTTGTTGTTTCCAAAGAGATTATTTTCGGTAATGACCGCCATTTACGCCAATTAGCTCGTGTTTGCGAAGCGCATGCGTGTAGGCTATCACGTGGCGGAGATACACAGGTCAGAGGTCAGAAGGCAAGTCACAAGGTGAAGTACATCTCTTCCTCTGCTTTCGTTTTACATTTAACGCGTCATTAATTAATGATTAATTTCCGATGCTTGTATAACAGTTTTATTTTTCACACGATACCAGGATTGTAAACAAAATGCGCGCCCACGACCGTTGCGACTGAAAGAGGCCGGATTCTATCGATTCAATAATCGATTAAGCATTGAAGCTCCTAGTATTTACAAATCTAACTTGTTTGTTTGAAGTAGCGGATGTTAAAAGGTCAAGGTCGACCAACCGACCGATTGCGTTAAATTCCCTAATTGCGATGTCAAATGTGATATTGTTTAATTTATTTTGTCTTCTGTCTTCGGCGTTAGTAAATTATGTTTTAGCATTGAGGGGTAGAGGGAGGAGTGGGTGGGGTTGGCGTGCCAGGATGTGAGGGGTAAAATAAAGTAAGAAAACTCTCGCCCAAGAATACCCCACCGCCACCCTGTTTTCCTCTGGTCAAACCATTTTTCGTGCGAACCCAATTCACGTCGCGACCCTGATTTTTTTACCCCGCCCCCCACTCCTTACGTCTTAGTGGCGCCCGGTAACTTGATCAGACCTCGCATTCCGGGACTGATCCCCTAAAACAAGGGTCTCCAAACTTTTCTGCTGAAGGGATGCATTAACTAGCCCCCAATTACTAAGTTTTGTGGTAAACTACAGATAAAAATAGTATCTTTCAATGAGATTAAAATGTCTCCAGGGGCCGGAGGAGAGGGCCTCGCGGACCATATCTGGCCCACGGGCCGTAGTTTGAAGACCCCAGCTCCAAAAACAAATAACAACGTTGCTCCTTAAAAAAAACTGAACAATTTTTTTTGCTGTTGCATAAAAGCATAATATAAAAGCCAGTCTTTGTAAATGTTTCGAATTTTGCACATATATTTTGTTTTGTAGCGGCAGAACATCACTATAATTATCATGACTTATTATTAAATAATTTAAAAAAGCTTAATATGTTAATAAATTAATCCTTTTGTGACAAAATACTTTACTTATAACGTATAACGTCCTCTACGGGGCCGTCCATAAATGACGTCATGCGAATTAGGCCGATTTTACCCCCCCCCTCCCCTCGTCACACTTCGACACAAAAACTTAGACCCCCTCCAAAATGACGTCAAAGCTCTGACCTACCATTCCCTAAAAGCGGTATCTTCCATGTTTCAAATCACTCTATTGTCAATTTAGTATGTATTTAGTGTAAGGCAGCACTCTAATATCGTAGCACGCTTGATACCATGTAATTGTAAAACATCATAAAATAAATAGTAAGAAATTGAATATTTTTAAGTGGAACTTTGACTTAGAGCAGCGAGCTTTGACGTGACGTCATTTATGATCGGCCCCTACGGATGCCCCCCTCACCCCTTTAAACCAATGTTACTTAATGTTAACGACACAAAGATACGGTCAGTTAAAATAAAAATGGCCAACCTGTCAACATTGTTATTCCCCCCGCCCCCTCTTAAGTGCCACAGTTAACGATAAGTTCTTTATTTATAACGACGAATCCATAACTCTCCCATTGAGTTTAATCAGTTGTTCGATACCTCGCCCATTGAGTTTAATCAGTTGTTTCAAACTCATCAGCCCAAAGCAAATAACGGGTGACAATTTGTTTGATCGTCTGCTGACAAGTGAACACGTGACCACTGGAAACACAGGGATAAACCGCTGTTTGTTGCCTCACTAAAAATGTGTGTGAGAGAGAGAGAGAGAGAGAGAGAGAGAGAGAGAGAGAGAGAGTCCATGAGCAAGTCTGTGGCGTATGCTACGCCGCGGGCATCTAGTTTTTCTTAAATGAGAACAAATAAATAGATCTACCACTTTTTTGATATTCTCACAATTCGCGCGCCTGACTTTTTTGCCCTGACTTTTTTTGCATATTTTCTTCGATATTTTAAGACCGTTAATAAATACAAGAGGGCTGATTTTAACCCGCGGGCCGTGGGTTGGTAAAAACTGGTCTATTTAAGGTTTTCACACCATGTTTTACAACGTGAGGTCGTTAAACCTGGCTGCGCTCTGATTTTTAACTAGACTCAGTCGCAAAATAGACACACCCACGATTATCAGTATCTCCGCGCCCCTCGCCATACTTACATCCACGCCCCTTACAATCTGTTAAACCACGCCCCTTACAATCAATCATACCACGCTCCTTATTGTCAAACCACGCCTATCACATTCAGTCAAACTCCGCTCCGCACAATCACCAAACCACGCCCCTTATAATCAATTAAACTTTTCCCTTTACCATTCTGTCCAGCCACACCCCTTAGGATCAACGAAAATCAAGGATGGTGTTTTAATTCTATTGTTTTGATTGGTCCCACAGAACCTGCAGTGATGCAGTAATGGGACGAGATAACCACCAAATCTCTGAGTAAAAGAAAGGACACGGACTCTGGGAGTGGGAGGAGGGACGGACTCAGTCCTTAGCACTGGAGTGATAGCGGAGCAGAGTGGACCAGAGCCTGGCGCACAGATGACTGGAGGATCACCTGAAGAGTAAGAATTTTGATTTTGTCCCGCCCGTACAACGTGAGAACACTTTGTAAAATAAAGATGTTTCCAAAAGAACCGACGATAAAAGCTTTATCGTTACAAAATAAAAGCTGTTGTTATAATAAAGATTCAGTTGTATATGGACATGGAACAAGGGAAAAAATAAATGGCTTCAAATGGAGAAACTTCCGGGATCGTTTCGGAGAAATTGTTTAATTCCCCACCGATGTGATTAAAAAACAAAACATTACAGATATAGAATATTTTTGCGTTCTACGTTCTTTTTGTTAGTACGCACATACTAATTCATAATTTAGGGACGCCAGTGCTGGCGAGTACTTGCACCACAATTTAAACACATCAACGCCATTAGATGTAAAGAACTTCCCCCATGGCAATTGTTTGACTTCATTGGTCCGAACAGACCATCTCCCATTGGGGAGAGAGGGGGGGGGGCGTACCAGGCGGACATGACGTCACGGACATCAAGGGATACGTCCGAGGTGAAATCTGACGCATAGACCAATGGGCTCTTGGGGCTGGACCTTGATATAGTTTTTTTTCAACAGGAGTTCTCAAAATTTTATCGTGGAACTCATTTTTCTTGTCAGTAAAGGGGTGTAATTGGAATGAAAATTAGTTTTTACATTGGGGGTCATGGGGGGGGGGTATAATTCCCCCCCCCCCTTCCTCACTGGGCTGTGCAATGGAGAGCCCGACGGTGGCAGTGTTGCGAAGTCCTGGGAAACTTCCCAAATCGTGGGAATTTTTGAGCCAAATTAAAGAAATGGGAAAATGGTAATTTATGAGGATTCGGCCTTAAATATGAGAATATTTGAGATTGAGAAACTTTTAAAATTAAATAGATCTACACACTTGAATGACAATAAAATAAAATGATTTGAAACATGCTCATTTTCAATTTAAAAAATATTTTTTCTTAGTGACTTTGTGACATCATATTTGTTTATTTTTAGCGTGTCTAGTTGTTTTTTTTCGTATCTAGGTTTTTAAAAATGTTTTGGCTAGGTTTTTCCGCACTATTTGTGACGTCATATTTATTTATTTTTAGTGTGTCTAGGTTGTTTTTTTTTTAATCGTATCTAGTTTTTTTTTTTTTTTTTGACGTGTTGTCTTGGTATTTCCGCGTTTCGCCAACAGATTTAATGAATGTGGGAATTTTTAGTCTAATTTGGGATTTTTTTTTACTCCTGCCTGGGAAAAGTGTGCACCTTGAGTTCACAACACTGGATGGTGGTAAAATTTGCGGTACGCAAGTGTGACCGAAAATTGTGTATCTGAATAAAACGGGTTTTGAAAATACATGCATGCAATCAACTTGAAGTTTTATGAGAACTAGGTCAATACAACACGCTTCGGTCTGCGATTGATGTGATACTTTAAAGTAGGCCAAAGATCTACTCGCCCCTTCCCCAAGATAAAGATTTCCCCAATAAAATAGTTACTGTTATCCCCAATAAAATAGTTACTGTTATTCCCAATAAAATAGTTACTGCTAGTGGATGACGTGGGAGGCGTTTTCGACCTAGTGTCCTGGACGCCCAGGTGGCCGCTTCTAGAAGCGACCGCTCCGGTTGGGGGGGGGGCTTTCCAGATTTTACGTCCCCTAGGGGGCCAGAGAGCTGAGGGGGTTTTCCGGGAAGCCCCATGAAGAGCGCAGGCTCGGGGCTGCTGACTTTCTTCCACATATAGGATTTTGAGTGGATGAACCAATGAAGGATATCTAATAACTTGCAAGACAAATGTTGACACCAAACTGAAAATGTTCATTTTTTTTACACATTGTTTGGTCTAGGGCCCATGGGTCTCAAACACGCGGCCCGTGGGCCAATTGCGGCCCGCTGGATGATATTTTGTGGCCCCCACTTGATATCCAAGTTCAGTGCAAGTGCTGCCCGCCGTGGCGACAACGAAGAAAATTTAAAAAAAATTGATTTAAAATAAGATATTTTAGAACCGTGATTGGAAATTTTTTCTTTGGCCTTCCAGGACCTTTTTTTTCTCTAGACAATACAGTTTTATTGATTATAGTGTTTTTATCTAACCGTTTCCCCCTTGGAGTCGCAGCGCGTAGCTTCTATCGGTAGACCCTTACAGTCGCCGAGCGTCGCCGATTTTAGGTTGTTTCGTTTGCAGAGCTGATCCAATTTTTTAAGTAGCTAATTTATACTACCTTTAACACTCACATAGAAGGTCTTAAGACCTAACAAATAATTAATAAAATGTTGGTTTAGATTTTTTTAAAAATAGACTATCAAATTTGATTTTTTTGGCAAAAATGGAGTGTCATTTTTAAATTACTTATATAGAAACATATTCACTCAACTGCAAGAGAAGGCCAAATATTTCAGTGCGAACTCAGTCGCTCTCGATGAGAGCACAGACATCATTGACACCGCACAACTGGCAATCTGTATCCGTGGTATTAATGACAATTTAAAGTGATAGAGGAGTTGCTCACAGTGATGTCAATTTTAAAGTGATAGACGAGTTGCTCACAGTGATGCCAATGTTAAAGTGATAGAGAAGTTGCTCACAGTGATGGCAATGCATGGTCAGACAACCGCTGAGGGCATATTCCGGCAGTTGTGTAATGCCATTTTGGATGCCGGTTTGCCATGGCAGAAGTTTGCTGGAATAACAACAGACGGAGCACCTTCAATGGCAGGGAGGAAAAATTGACTGGTTGAACTTGTTAAAAAAACACAAAAAATTAAAAGAGGATAGTGCGGAGGAGGCTATCGCTCTACATTGTATTAACAATCAGCATGTCCTGTGCAGCAAATGCCTCAAGTTTGAAAATGTGATGTCTGTCATTGTGAAATACAACAACCGTATAAGATCCAGGGGTGACATCACACAGGAGCTGAATGTACTGAACAAGAAGCTACAAGAAACAGGAGCAGCTTGTCAGTGCTGCCTATGAAAATGTGAGAGCGTTTTCCACGAAACTTATTTAATGGAAAGCCCAGCTCTCTCAGAAAAACCTCTGCCATTTCCCAGCATGCAAAGGACTCGTTGATGTGGACATGCCACTCGATGGTGAGGAATATATTGATGCCTTTGAAAAGCTACAGAATTTGATCACAGATTTACAGACTTAAGAATCTCAAAGCCACTTTTAAAATGTTTGCTGACTGCTGACCCTTTCTCTTTCGATGTCCAAGATGCCTTCCTGTGTTGCAAATGGAACTCATCGACTTGTAGTGCAACTCTCATCTGAAAGCTAAGTTCTGGGAGGTTAATAAAGATAAGTGTCCCAAACCTTCCCTGAACTGTCCAGAATTTTAAGCCGGACTATGTGCCTTTTTGGGAGCATATACATGTATGAAAACCTGTTGTCTACCGTGAACTTCAATAAATCCAAGTACAGGTCGAAAATCACTGATGATCATCTTCAAGCTATACTGAGAGTCTAGACTGCTTTCTCCCTCAAGTCAAATGTGCTTCAGCTGTGTAAGGGGAAACGCAGCCAAGTCTCTTCCAGCAAGGAGCAGTAGGTATAGCAAAGGCTGCAAGAGTACTGCCAGTTAAGCCAATGTTTAATTCCTTAAAAAAATAACAATGAATAAGATGTGGGAAACTAAACAGTTGTACTTTTTTGTATTTTTTTTTTTTTAATCTTAGATATACAGACGCTCCTTCTATGCAGAAGATAATTGCGTCCACAGACCATGAGAGATGATCTGTTGGCAAGTGATGCAGCGGTCACATGCCACGGCTATAGGGGTTCCACGCATTACCCCAGCCGCCTAACTATTGTCTAGTTAGGTACCCATTCGGAGCTGGGTGACTCGGGGACTCCTCAGGCCCCGAGAACAAATCCTCACTTTCGTGTGGATTCGAACTCGTGACCATCAGTGTGACAGTCGAGAGCGCTACCTCTCGACCACCACGTCGACCCAGCATAATCCGGACTCTGACTCATGTGGCCCCCAGGCAAATTGAGTTTGAGACCCCTGTCTAGACGTTTCATAAAGGGGTAACTGAAAAAATAATCTCATTAAAATTCTCTCTTTTTGTAACCTAACCAAGTGCGGGCTCTGTTCATAGCTACATTTGGGAACTTACAACACGAGGTGACTCCGTACAACACGAGGTGACTCCGTACAACACGAGGTGACTCCGTTCAACACGAGGTGACTCCGTACAACACGAGGTGACTCCGTACAACACGAGGTGACTCCGTACAACACAAGGTGACTCTGTACAACACGAGGTGACTCCGTACAACACGAGGTGACTCCTTACAACACGAGGTGACTCCGTTCAACACGAGGTGACTCCGCACAACACGAGGTGACTCTGTACAACACGAGGTGACTCTGTACAACACGAGGTGACTCCATACAACATGACGTGACTCCATACAACACGATGTGACTCCGTACAACACGAGGTGACTCCGTACAACACGAGGTGACTCCGTACAACACGAGGTGACTCCGTACAACACGAGGTGACTCCGCACAACACGAGGTGACTCCGCACAACACGAGGTGACTCCGTACAACACGAGGTGACTCCGTACAACACGAGGTGACTCCATAATTGGGAAAGAAACAAAAATTAAGTTGATTTAATGAAGTGATTTAAAGGTTTGAGGCTTTGATTTGAAGATCAGAGGCGTCACTAGGGTTAGTGTCACCCAGTGCGGTAGCTCATGGTCAGAGGCGTCACTAGGGTTGGTGTCACCCAGTGTGGTAGCTCATGGTCAGAGGCATCACTAGGGTTGGTGGGGAGGTGTTGAGGGACATCAACACTAGCTACGCCATTGTATGAAGGTTTTCGGCCATTGGCGCAGCTAGGGATTTATAGGGATTTGGGGGCCCGGGGCTTGGCTACTTTCGGGCCCTGAATATATGGCGTTAGCGTATTATTAAGTGTAAAGAAAATGTTCTAATCTTCCTTTGGGGCCCGTGGGGACTTTCGAAATTGGACCCCCTTCCCCTGTCTAAGCTAAGTCATTGTCTAGGGCAGGGTGGCTAGACCTGTAGTAACCGAGGGCTTTTAAACTTAATAAAATTAAACAACCGTTAAAAAAAGTTTTTGACTATATATACCTTCATATGAGACGTAACAAATGATCCTACATGTGGCAGAAAATCATCAGTCCCGAGCCTGCGCTCTTCACGGGGCTTCCCGGAAAACCACCTCAGCTCTCTGGCCCCCTAGGGGACGTTAAAGCTGAGACCCCCCCCCCGGAGCGGTCGCTTCTGAAGCGGCCACCTGGGCTTCGAAGACACAAAGTCGAAAACGCCTCCCACTAAGTTAGTTGACCTCCCAAATGAGGGGTGGAATTTTCCATACTTCGAATCGCTACCACATAGACATAACTTAAAGTATTGTGTTCACTATGATACGCTCTGAGCGACCGACATTGACAGACCCCTGTGACATCAGGGCTGGAGTGAAACTCCAGTGACCCGTGGGTGTCAACTATAGCAGACGGCTACACATGCTAGATAGAGGTAAACTAAAAAGTCTTTTAAATTAATTACGGTACATTTGATCGATCTGAAATTCTGATACAATGCATTGTTGGGTGATGTAAGTCTATGTGCAAAATCAGCTCGATAGGTTCACGGGAGGTGGGTCAATATTTTACTTTTGTTTTTCCACGGGACCGACCACGACACAGTTCTCAATTCATATCATGCCAGAATGATTTTAACCCGTTTCTTTTAGTCAAACATTTTTCTTAAACGATCTTAACATTTTTTATATCATATGTTGCTCACGAAAAGTTTTAATTGCATAAACTGTTCGTGAGCCTCAACGTGAGCACAGAAGAGCCGCGTGCAGCTCAAGAGCCGAGGTTTTGCCACCGTTGCTTTACACCAGGGGTCTCCAAACTTTTCTGCCGGAGGGCCGCATTAACCATCTGGCCCGCGGGCCGTAGTTTGGAGACTCCTGTCTTACACTGAACTTTTCAGCGACCATGGTGAGACACTGCTATGACGGTGGAAAAGGGGGAGCAATTCATGAACGTCTGTTCAGCATAAAATGGAGGCTCGGAATCGTCTCTCCCGTCGATCGATAATGCCGCCCCTCCCATCACCCCTCCCACCACCCCTTTCCAATCTCTCGATTGTTTTCTTTGTTAAATTAAACCTAAACCGGTGTTTCCTCTGACCTCCTGCAAGTTTTCTAGCGCTGCATCCGGGGACGTTCAATCATTTCACACTGTGTATCTGCTTTGATCAATCACATTTTCTCCTACACAATCTATCCGTTGTGAATAATGTGATCAATCACTTTGTATCCCTCCACACAATCTATCCATTTTTATCAATCACTTTGTCTCCCTCCACACAATCTATCCATTTTTATCAATCACTTTGTCTCTCTCCACACAATCTATCCATTTTTATCAATCACTTTGTATCCCTCCACACAATCTATCCGTTATGATCAATCACTTTGTCTCTCTCCATACAATCTATCAATTTTTATCAATCACTTTGTATCCCTCCACACAATCTATCCATTTTTATCAATCACTTTGTCTCTCTCCACACAATCTATCCATTTTTATCAATCACTTTGTCTCTCTCCACACAATCTATCCGTTATGATCAATCACTTTCTCTCTCTCCACAAAATCTATCCGTTTTGATCAATCACTTTGTCTCCCTCCATAAAATCTATCCGTTTTGATCAATCACTTTCTCTCTCTCCACACAATCTATCCGTTTTGATCAATCACTTTCTCTCCACTCCACAAAATATATCCGTTTTGATCAATCACTTTGTCTCTCCACTCCCCATCAAGTATTTCAAATCACGCCTCCATTATTAATTTCAAATTCGTTAAGTACACCAACCTCGCTGCCACATTCCCACCCCTTCCCCTACTGAGACATTTTAAAAAAAAAGCCTTTGTTATGAAATTTACCTTTTGCCACAAGGCTTATTATATCCATCGGAAGACCGCACGGAAATATAACAAAATTGCTATGCGACATTTTGGAATATTTTAAAGACATCATTTATATATGTTACTTGGTTAAAAATAAATTATTCTGAATGATATTTTATAGGGAAAATATCGCGTCTGACCCCATAAAAAATTCAAATGTATTTTGTTTTATAAATGATAACTCTGTACTCTGTATAGTTTTGAACTAAAAAACGCGAAAATATCAAAACTACATAAATGTCATATACCAATGAGATTTTCATCTGGTTTTATAACTGCCAGCATCAATGAGCTATAACTGCCAGCATCAATGAGCTATA
>MUZC01000105.1:19432-56616 GCA_002072015.1 Radix auricularia
CTAACATTCCTAGTCAACTCATACTATTGAGTCTTTAACATTCCTAGTCAACTCATACTATTGAGTCTTTAACATTCCTAGTGAACTCATACTATTGAGTCTTTAACATTCCTAGTCAACTCATACTATTGAGTCTTTAACATTCTTATAGGCTATTCATAATGAGCCTAACATTCCTAGTCAACTCATACTATTGAGTCAAACATTCTTAGTCAACTCATAGTATTGAGTCTTTAACATTCCTAGTCAACTCATAGTATTGAGTCTTTAACATTCTTATAGACTATTCATAATGAGTCTAACATTCCTAGTCAACTCATACTATTGAGTCTAACATTCCTAGTCAACTCATACTATTGAGTCTTTAACATTCCTAGTCAACTCATACTATTGAGTCTTTAACATTCCTAGTCAACTCATACTATTGAGTCATTAACATTCCTATAGTCAACTCATACTATTGAGTCTTTAACATTCCTAGTCAACTCATACTATTGAGTCAAACATTCCTAGTCAACTCATACTATTGAGTCTATAACATTCCTAGTCAACTCATACTATTGAGTCTTTAACATTCCTAGTCAACTCATACTATTGAGTCTTTAACATTCTTATAGACTATTCATAATGAGCCTAACATTCCTAGTCAACTCATACTATTGAGTCTTTAACATTCCTAGTCAACTCATACTATTGAGTCTTTAACATTCCTAGTCAACTCTTACTGCGCGATTCGTCTAAGTCACTGGGTTGCCAAGTAGAATTCTAAAAGCCCTGTTAGCATGATGGGAATTGTGTGGAGTCAAGATTGCCAACGCAACTTCTCAGTTACAGCCAGTTAACGGTTTTGTCGCTCTTAGAGTCGGATGATCCGCATGTCCAGTAAATTGAGTTTAGAGATGTGGATGTTTGATATCTATACTAATAAAAGGGAAAGCCCTCACTGACTGACTGACTGACTGATTCATCACTAATTCTCAAACTTCCCGTGTAGGTAGAAGCATGAAACTTTGGGAAGTTGTTGGGTACACTCTGACTACGAAAATTGAAGTAAAAGAATTTTAAAAATCTCACTCATGTGGGGCCGGGGGCCCAAAAACTTTTTTACCTACATCACTAATTCTTCAACTTCCCGTGTAGGTAGTAGCATGAAACTTTGGGAAGTTGTTGGGTACCCTCTTACAAAATAAATTGGCGAAAAAGAATTTTGAAATTCACACTCATGGGGGCCGGGGCCCCAAAAATGTTTTTTCCTTATATAAGATATATGCTAATTGAAAATCAATAATTCTTCTATTTCCCGTGTAGGTAGAAGCATGAAACTTTAGACATTTTTGAGTACATGCTTCGGACGATAATTGGCAAAAGAGAAACATTAAATTTCCCACTCATGGGAGCTGGGGCTCCGAAAACCATTTTTTCATTATATGAGCTATACATAAATTGAAAATCACCAATTCTCCTATTTCCCGTGTAGGTAGACTCATCAAAGGTTGGAGAATTAATAAATACACTTTCATGATGCTAGCAGGTGAAATATTTTTAAAGTATTTTTTTTACTGGGGGACTGGGGGCCCCATTTTAAAAACTGAAAATCACCGATTCTCCCATTCCCCATGTAGGTAGAAAGCATGAAACTTGAGGAAGTTGTTGAATACAATCTCCCGATGATAATTGGCGAAAGAGAACGTTAAATTCCCACTCATAGAGATACTGGGGCCCAAAAATAATGGGGACCCAAAAAAGTTTTTTTCCCCTTAAATGAGCTATTTACAAATTGCAAATGATTAATTCTCCTATTTCCCTTATAGTTAGAAGCAGAAAACTTTGTAAAATTTTTTGAGTTCATGCTTCCAATGATAATTTGCAAAAGAGAATGTTAAATTTCCAACTATGGGGGCCGGGGCCCCCAAAACGTTTTTTTCCTTATATGAGGTATATAAAAATTGAAAATCACCAATTCTCCTATTTCCCATATAGGCAGAAGCATGAAACTTTGGAAATTTTTCGAGTAGAAGCTCCCAACGAAAATATGCAAAAAGAATGTTAGATTTCCCACTAATTGGTAACCAGTGGCCCAAATCTATTTTTTCTTATTTTAAAAACCGACTTATCACTTTTCCGTGTAGGTAGGAGCATGAAACTTTGGGTAATTGTTAAGTACCCTCTCACGACGAATTTCGGCGTAAAAGAATTTTGAAATACACACTTATAGGGGCCGGGGCCCAAGAAAACGTTTGTTTTCTTATAAGAGATTTATAAATATAGAAAATCACGAACTCTCCTATTTCTCGCGTAAGTAGACTCATGAAACGTTGGGGAATGGATAATTGAACTTTCACGATGGTAGCAGGTGAAAAAGTTTTTAAAATATCTCTTAATGGGGGCGAGGGGGGCAAAAGTAGTTTTTTTCCTAATATAATCTATATAAAAATTGAAAATCACTAATTCTCTTATTTCCCGAATAGGCAAACGCATGAAAATTTGGGGTTTGTTAAATACATTTCCACGATGGTAGCAGGTGAATAATTATTTAAAATATCCCTTACTGGGGGCTGGGGGCCCAAATGTAGTTTTTTTCCTAATATTAACTATATAAAAATTAAAAATCACTAATTCTCCCATTCCCATGTAGGTAGAAGCATAAAACTTTTTGAAGTTGTTGGGTACCCTCTCACGACGAAAAGTGGGGTAATATAATTTTAAAATTCACACTCATTGGGGCTGGGGCCTCAAAAAAGTGTTTTTTCCTAATATGTGTTATTTACAAATTGAAAAGCAATACTTTTCCTATTTCCTAAATAGGTAAACTCATGTAACTTTGGGGGTTTGTTAAATACACTTCCGTGATGGCAGCAGGTGAAATAATATTTAAAATATCTTTTGCTGGGCACCGGGGACCCAAATATAGTTTTTTTATGCACTCACTGACTCATCACTAATTCTCCAACTTCCCGCAGCAACGCGCGGGGAAATCGCTAGTCTCAGAATATATGGTGCCCTTAATGTGCCACACAGGGGGGTCAATACTAGAAGTTATCCAGCCTGGGTGTGGAGCTTTGGGAGAAGAACAACAATAACTTTTGATGGTGTGATGAGTTTTATATGTAAATGTACATATTTCTCATTCAATTGTCATGCAAAGGAACTAGACCTGACGAGAAACTAAGGATATCAGCATTGTTGATAAATTACCGATAATTCGGATTTTTGAGGACATAAGATACCCGTAGCTACGTGGAACTAGACCATAGAGACAAGTGACTGACGTGAGAACCATGTGACTCGAACGATGTTTTACTGTTAAAAATAACTTTTTGTAGGTTATTTTATATTTAAAAAACAACTACTTTTAGCATTCGTAACAATTTTAGTATTAATGGGCATAAAAGGAAATAAATGTCGCAACTATTGATTGAGATGCATCCCGTTTGGAGCAGGAATTAGACATAAAATTCTGGAATTATTACTTTAAAATACAACAGATATTAAAACACCCCAAGCATCCAAATGTGGGAGGGGGGGGGAGACACTGAACTCTCCTTTGCTATTTAAAAAAATTGTTACATTTTCTTCAGTGGTGTATTGTGTAAATAAAAAAAAAGTACTAGTTACGATTGTGCTGGTGATAATAATAAATACCAAGAATTATAATGATAATAATAATAATAATAGAGATAGATTTTTTTTTAAATTTCAAACTGTTACTATTATTTAATATGTTTTGCCCGTAAAGGGGTTGGGGGAGGCATTGCTCCCTGTACATTTCATTTATTTTCGTTTCGTCAAAATACTATTATCTATTTTTTTTTAACATTATTTTTTCTCCATAGAAATTTGTGCATTTACCATATGAATTGAAAATAAAAAATAAAAATTCTAAGGTAGATAAAATTGGGGCATCCAAGGCATCTAAATACAAGTCTTATCTTAGATATACAGACGCTCCTTCTATGCAGAAGATAATTGCGTCCACAGACCATGAGAGATGATCTGTTGGCAAGTGATGCAGCGGTCACAGGCCACGGCTATAGGGGTTCCACGCATTACCCCAGCCGCCTAACTATTGTCTAGTTAGGTACCCATTCGGAGCTGGGTGACTCGGGGACTCCTCAGGCCCCGAGAACAAATCCTCACTTTCGTGTGGATTTGAACTCGTGACCATCAGTGTGACAGTCGAGTGCGCTACCTCTCGACCACCACGTCCTAATGGGCCATTACGCCATATCAATCATACTATTCCAAGTACATCCTAAACGAAACACTTGGGAAGCAGTGGTGGCTAGGGATCCAAAACGTATGTATTAAATGTGAAAGCAGTCCCTCAAGACGGCGGATGCTCACTCTTCGGCGTCCACTGGTTCCTATAGCATCCTCAGACAGTGGCGTAGCTATGGGAGGGGGTCCAAATTCGAAAGCCCCCCCTCCTGGCCCCAACTTGAAGGGCCGCCAAATTAGTGTCCGAATTATTTTACATTAAATATTACGCCACCGCCATGTATGTTGGGCTTCCAAAAGAGGGTAAGCCTCCATTGCCCCAAAACCCCTACTAATACCTAGCCACGCCACTGCCCTCAGTAATAGGGTAAAGTTCAATCATCACTTTGATTTTGAAACTTGTTATTAGCTATGCAAGCCAACTGAAGATGTGGGACGTGGTGGTCGAGAGGTAGCGCTCTCGACTGTCATACGATGGTCACGGGTTCGAATCCACACGAAGGTGAGGATTTGTTCTCGCGGCCTGAGGAGTCCCCGAGTCACCCAGCTCCGAATGGGTACCTAACTAGACAATAGTTAGGCGGCTGGGGTAATGCGTGGAACCCCTATAGCCGTGGCCTGTGACCGCTGCATCACTTGCCAACAGATCATCTCTCATGGTCTGTGGACGCAATTATCTTCTGCATAGAAGGAGCGTCTGTATATCTAAGATAAGATAAGATACTCATTATATTTAATTTGTGTTTTAACATTATAATTTTGTTTATGTTTCTTCAGCCACCAGACAACAAAGCTGCGCCTCAAGTGCCTATGGGTGCTGTACCGACGGTGTCACATACGCCACCGGCCCCAATAAAGCTGGATGTCCAAGGAATCATCTCATTGGTGGGTGCAAGGGCACGCGCTACGGTTGCTGTAGTGATGGCGTCACCGCCGCCAGGGGACCTAACAATTTAGGATGTCGGGAAGCAGTTCGGCCCGTCGGTGGCTGTGCAGGTACAAGATACGGATGTTGTTCTGATGGTCGAACCGCGGCAAGGGGAGAGAATAAATTAGGATGTCCTGAGAATCCTGTTTTGAGCTGCAGGTCAACTGAGTATGGGTGTTGTGAAGACGGGATAACCGCAGCGTCAGGTAGTTTTTAGTGATTTCCTCTGTTTCGTTCGTTTTCTAAACTTAATAATACTTGATTTGAATTGTAATTTATTTTTCTGATTTATAGTTTACAGTGAAACTTAATATTACATTTAGTTTCCATTACTCAAAACTCAGAATCAGAGCAGTGGCATAGCTAGGGGAGGGGTTCCAAATTTTTATGTCACTTGAGGGGGCCCCAAAATGAGTGTCAGAAAATTTTTTAAAATTAAATATTATATATTACGCCATCAGTCAAAATGATGGGCCCCCGAAGACGCCAAAGCCGGGCCTCCAAATCACTAACTATGCCACTGAATCAGAGTGTGATTGTTTTTATATATATNAATGATGAAGACCTGTTAAAATGTTGTATGGACCTTGACTTAGCATTGCGCTCAGAGAGGTCACAAGATTTGGACGGAGCAGATTTGTGTGCGGAACTCAAAATATTTCGAGAAATTGTGCCTGAAAGTGTAGGTACAGCCATACAGTGCCTTCAGTACCTGTGGACTGTGCGGGATTCCTTTCCAAACACCGCGGTGGCGTACAGAATCTTGCTGACCGTTCCTGTGACCGTCGCAAGTGCCGAGAGAAGTTTCTCCAAACTGAAGTTAATCAAAAACTATCTGAGATCAACCATGTCTCAAGAGAGGCTTTGCGGTCTGGCAATTCTATCAATCGAAAAAGACGTTGCCACAAATTTGGACTACAAAAATCTGATCAACGAATTCTCCGCCAGGAAGGCAAGAAAAGTGAACTTTCGTCTGTGAGTGGTAAGTGGTTTACTAACTGTACATAAGAAGAAACCACGGAACTTGACATCTATTAGTGGAAAACAGTCATAAAACATGCATGTCTGTCAAATGTTAATTACCGCATGGCTAATAATACGTGATTTGCTATTGTAATAAGTTAGGGTCAAGGTATCCTGCATGTCGACATCCACAGTTCACTTTCAATTAGCAAAGCGCATTATTTTGCAATATGTCTGCCAATAAATTGCATTTTAAATCACGTCGTAACCGGCACATCATTTTTCGATAAGAATAAACCGTTGTTTATAGACCCAGAGAAAATAATGAACTTGTAATAATTTAATAAAAAGGTGACACGCGGTATTAAAATTACACAATAATCAAGATATTTCATATTTTTAAATACCATAGCATACTGGTGCTTAGCTATCTTTACTAGTACTCTGGCACCGCGGGGTCATTGCTGGCACTAGGCCCCGCGCTTACCTAACGCCGCCACTGGTAGAATCTCTATGTAATTCTAGATGTGTTATTATTTTGTTAGTGGCAGGGTGCGTGAATGTTTGTTTATATGTACTATATATATATATGTGTGTGTGTGTTTGTGTGTGTGTGTGTGTGTGTGTGTGTGTGTGTGCGTGTGTGTGTGTGTTAGAGAAAGAGAGACAGAGAGAGAGTGAGAGAGAGACAGCGAGAGAGAGTGAGTGACAGAGAGAGAAAGAGAGGCAGAGAGAGAGAGAGAGAGAGACTAAAGTTATTTTAAGACTATGACTATCACCAGGACACATGTCATTGTAAATTATGAAACGGAAAGAGGTTGGATTTTTTTTTTGCACTAGTTTACAGAAACACAATGTATGCAGCATGCAAAATTTCCAATGAGCAGTGATGTAGATCTTTGACTTTTTAAAAAAACATGCTAAAATTTATAGTTCTCACATATCAGTTATTTTCAGTACTTTTCTTCTTTTAAAAAATTAATAAATAAAAGTTACCGGAACGCATATTTAAAACAACCTGAAAAAGCATTAAGACCAAAGATTCCAGGTATATCTATAAAAGTCTATGGGGGGGGGGGGGAGAAGGCACTGAAACGCTGTTCCTGTGTGTTCTGCTTAAAAGAATCACTGGCTATTTCGATTAGTTAAATAGCATTCCCAACTTTTATGCACTGAGAGTTTTTAAGTTAAGTCACACAGACAGAATGAAACCCCTTAAAAAAATCTGTTTGATTCTTTGCGTCTAGGGAAGTAGTGGGCCAATATTAAAAAATTGTCATTATAGCTCAAATCCCGATGGGTCTTTAATTTAATGTGAAGATTCAAACTTTTTTAACATTACAGTATTGGTGTTTAAAAAATAGTCCTGAATATTTGATAAGTTTTAATCAATAGAGTAAAAGTTAATCATTTGGACCCGGCAAAGAGGTGTTATGAATATGCGCCACAATTTTTGCTTTAAGAGTTTTGCCAGCTGTAGGGGACCGTCCATAAAGTATGTTACGCTCCAGTGAGGGGGTGGGGGTAGGGTGTAAGAAAGTGTGACAGTTTGATACAAGGGGTGGGGTGTCGGGCCGTGCGTGACGTCACATTATTTTTAATTAAATTAAAATTTAATTAAAACCAACATTTTGTTAGAAAGTGTGACGCACTTTAGGGGGCGGGGGCGGATTCCGAGATTTGTGACATTTTGTGACATCGGGGAAGTGGGAGTTAAAAATATTTAAAAAATAGCGTGATGTTCTTTATGTACGGCCCCTAGAGTATTTGTGTGTGTATATTTGGATGTGCGTGCGTGTGTGTGTGTTACATATTAAATCTTTGAAATAAACTTTAATAAAAAATGTAAAACAAATAACCATTTTCCTATTCAAATGTTTTGGTTATAGCATGTGCATTGAATTCTCATCACAGGACCCTATCAGAAAGGCTGCCCACAGCCTATCAATGTGGTGCTAGGGGTGTGTGACTCCACCCAGTTCGGCTGTTGTCCAGATGGAGTTACTGCCGCCAAAGATGCCAAAAAAGAAAAATGTCCATCATTTGATCAGGGTATTTTATTATACAGTCGGACCTCACTAAGTCAAACTTCCCTAAGTCCATTACCTCCCTGTATCGAAATAATTGTTAGGTCCCGGCCAAATTACACAAGACTAATGTATTTAAGATCTCCTTAACTCGAAGATTTGTTTACTTCCAACCCCCCTCAGTCGAATTTTCCAAGGCGTTTTGGGTTATTATTCTGGGGTGACATTTCAGAACACATGTTCCATAGAGCCATGTAAACGGACGCACATTCTTTGTGCATTCCACAAGAGATTAAGCGACTCTTGAGAGTACCAAACATGACCAATTAAGAAAAAAGGAGTGGTAACTAATTCGCGACCCTTTGCTGTATGTTGTGACTCTTTAAAAAGAAAAATCTTACTTACCCCTTCACACTGGGAAGGGAGCAAAGTGGTGGAGGGAAGGGAAGGTACCTCCACTCACGGGCTTGTTTCGGTATGTCAAAGCAAGTTAGCTTCCTTTCATATTAAACATCAGACATCGCCTGCCTTTCCTGTCAAGCCTTCTAGTCAGTATGGCTGTCCTGCCTCTCAATATCAACATTGTCCTTGATTAATCTGCGCCTGTTATGTAATTTTCCCTACCTCGAAAACTCCATATATCAATTTTTTTTTCGAGTCCTTTTGAATTTGACTTAGAGAGGCCCAAATGTAATTTTTTTAAAAAGAACTTTAATTTTGTTTTAAACTGCTCACCTTAACTGTATGCAGTCAAAAAAATAAATAAATAAATAATAATTTTACCAGTAAAATTTCATTGCTTTAATAATTTTTATTATTTTGATGATTTATTGTTTGAGTTTAAAATCTTTATCTCTTGCTTTTACTTCTTTTATTAGTTCATTGTGGGCTTATCAAGGATCCCGGAAAATGTCAAAATTATTCAAAGCTGTGGCACTTTGACCAAAAATATGGCACATGTTTAGAATTTTGGTATGGAGGATGTGCAGGGAATCAAAACAGATTTCCCTCAATGGATGATTGTAAGAGAAATTGTATTCAAGTGGAAGGACCAGGTAAAAAAAATTTAATACGTTTTTTTTAAAAAAAATTATTCACAAAAAAATGAGAATAAAAAGGACTATATGGCCCCACCTGTAATACCTTTCTAAATGAGAGTTAGATATAAGGAATCAGAAAATTAATTTTCATAGAATTTTGGATTGTGCTCATTGGTTTTCTCCAATTCATTGATTTTTAATGTGGTTTTCTTCCCTTTAATTCTCTTTGAAATAATGACTTTACCGGCACCATGTCCCTAAAAAAAGTCTTACTCCCCCTGCCAAAACTTTCATATAATACAGTGGTTCCCAAACTTTTTTTGCCCGTGGACCCCTTTTATAGTATAGTCAAAACTTGCCCACGGACCCCCAAGTGAAAAAAGCTATATGAATGTATAGCATACAAATTTACTAATTTATTTTAAAAAATTTGTTGGAGAATTATTTATTTAAACTTAACTTAAAGTTGTTGTTTTTAATGACTGTGATGAACTTGACGAGATTTATAAACAGCAAAATGTTTAAGAGTAACAAACGTAAATCCGCATGAGCCTTAATATCTAGCCAGGTTTCTTTTGCTTGTGACGAGGTTCATAACTGCACTGAATCCACGTTCTAACAAATAAGGAGGCGGGAAAGTAGTTAACAACTTTTGAACAATAACCCCATAATGCAAGAAATACAATTGGGATATCTTTTTGTAACCAGAATTTGTGGTATCCTTGTTCAAACATTGGTTTAAGTTCCTCATTTGTGGATAATTCAATAATTTGCTCCTGTATTGATATTGATTCATCTATGTCTGGGATCTGAGTTTGTCTCCGAGCAAAAGGGTTCAACACCCAGTCGGGAATATCCAAGCGAAGAATGTCCTAAAACCTTTGTTTCAGGTCTGCATGAAGAGCCGCTAAGTGTTGACAGTAGGCAAACAAATCTTCATTTCTCTTTGCAATTTCGAGAGATTTTGAATCTGAGAACATTCTCTTCATCCCAAGTTTTATTTATACAAAAAAGTTTTGCAACAACGCAGATGTTAGGCTTTTAGTTTTGATTAAATTTAATTGGTCACCTTGTAGTTTCTAATTAGTTTCTTTAAATTAGGCAAACAAATATGTCATATGGGCTATGTCATTTTTTGAGTTAACTAAATTTTGTCTCAAATCATTGTCTTTGCCTTCCAGGAATTCCAGCACTGAATAAGAGAGCATAAAATCGATTTAAACATAAACTTTTAGCTAACAAACGTACTTCTGTGTGAAGTAGTAAACAATTATAGTATTCATCATTTTCCAAACAAAGTTTAGCAACTATTGAAGGCATTCCTTTTGATTTTATTAAAAGCTCCAATGACATAATCTAGTGATCCATGCAAAACTTCACTAAGATTTTTGCAACTAAATTATGTCGATGAATGACACAATGCAGTGAACACACATTTCTTACAGCTTGTTTTAAGTGTGTCAGAAAGCCTCGGTATCTTCCTACAATTGCCGGAGCACCGTCAGTAGCAACAGAAATGATACTAGTCAAGGGTATAGCTTTTTCATTGAAAAATATTATTTAATTCAGTAAAGAACGCCTCACCAAACATATCTGTTTCCAAACATTTAGCAAACAGGTCTTGGAAAAATCGAATTTCTTTTACAAATTTTTACACAAGCTAAAAGTAAAGCCTCATTTTCTTGTAAAGTGGACTCGTCAAGTTGTAGAGAAAATTCAGACTTGTTTGAAGAACTCAACATAAAAAATTTTCAACACACTTAGCCATTTTGCTAATCCTTCTTTGGACTGAATTATTGGTCAGTGGAGTTCTTTTCGTGATGTTGAATTGAAAGCTTGTTTGTGTGCAACACAGTGCTTATCACCTCACTTACAGCTGCTAAAACAAGTTCTTCACTAATCGTACACACGCAGTTCATCGTCATTTAGTCATCTTGTTTAGATGTTTTCCTTATGAGTTGTTGAGGTGATGGTGTTTTCAAATATGTGTCTTGGACAGCTTCAAAAAACATTAAATCGCTTTCGTTTCTATCACTAAGGATTTTCATTAAATGTTCCTCATGCTTGGGAGGTTTCATAGACTTATTCCACAAAGTTTGATTACACAGAAGACACATTGGTAAATTCTATTTCCTGGTTTACTGTAGGCAAGTTATGCATTTAGCAGCATAAACTATTTTTGGTGTCTCACTGCGCCATCAAAAACTTTGAAAATTAAAAAAAGGGATGCCCTCCGGGTGAGATTTCTATGTTTCAATATTAGGACACAGTGCCTCAGTGCTGTCCTACCCGCGGACCTGTCTATTAGGATTTTTAAAGCAACCTTTTAAATGTGAACAATATTTTTTAAATGTATCAGAATATATAGCAGAAAATATTTTTAAATATTATTTTGCTAACTCTCTAAAAAAGGTGTTTGGTCGAATTTTGAATTTTAAAAAAAGAATTTTTGCTGCCCTGATTCATGTATTTCGAATCGTCCAATCAAATAAAATGTGCTATGAATGTAAAGCTGGATTCCTCCTGCCTTGGATAAATGTAACTTACCAACACATCACAATTTACCAAAACCTGCAACCATTGTCATTTCCGCTTAAAGATTGTATTTTTATGACCTACATATTGTGTCCCTGCCTTTCTCGCGCATCAAACATGACAAGCCTTTCAATTAACCAAGCATTTTGATTGGTTACACAGGTTGAAATATCGTAGTTCTTTTTCTATTCTTAGATCAAACAACTTAATTTTTCTCAGGACTTAAGATTTCTACAACGGTATACATTTTTCTTTATTTTTATTTCCGTAATAATAATAAAAATAAACATTAAAAATTTTTTTTATACTAATTTAAAACCTTCCGCGGACCCCCTGAAGTTGTTCAGGGACCCCCAAATCAATTTTAATTGTCCACGGACCCCCTGAACGGTTCCACGGACCCCCTGAACGAATCCACGGACCCCGTAGGGACCACTTTGAGAACCACTGATATATAAGACCTTTAATATAACCATGATTTGTTGTATTTTGACACAATAAGTTTTGTTTTTATAATTCATCATGGGGCTCTAAAGTGTGTATTATTTTAAAAGGACTTCTTCATTAATGTATAGCTTTGTTGTCTTTTTTGGATACTGAAGTTAAGTCAGCTCATAATTTATTTTTGAAAGTATTCACACTGATCACTTAATTAGAATTAACAAAGAAGCTTTAATTTTATATTAAGAGTCCTATTGCTGATCCTATGCAAGATATTAAAAATACACTATATTTAAAAGCTCATTTCTCACACTTTTATAGCTTTTAGAGAGTTTTGGCCAAATGATTTCTGAAGTTGAATTTAGTATAATGGCTAATTGGTTCAGTGTAATGGCTAAATGGTTCAATTTAATGGCTAAATGGTTCACTATAATGGCTAAATGGTTCAGTAAAATAGCTAAATGGTTCAGTATAATAGCTAACTGGTTCAGTAAAATGGCAAAATGATTCAGTGTAATGGCTAAATGGTTCAAAGTAATGGCTAAATGGTTCAGTATAATAGCGGAATGGTTCAGTAAAATGGCTAAATGGTTCAGTAAAATGGCTAAATGGTTCAGTGTAATCGCTAAATGGTTCAGTATAATGGCTAAATGGTTCAGTATAATGGCTTAATGGTTCAGTGTTTGGATTTAAAAATTTTTGGCTGAGAGTTCCAATCTTATGAATTTTGTTTAAATGAATAATTTAGACCATTTATAATAGGTTTTATGCAACTCACTTTTGAGTTGAGTTAGCAGCAATATTTTAACTAGGAAATTTCACTAAATAAAGAAAATAGTGTGGCTTTAAAAAAAACAAATCATTTTTCTTTGATTATTTTATCAAGCTGAAAAACTGCAACATTTTTAAATGTCCCTCTACAATAGTTGTAATTTGAAAATAAACCTTGAAATAAAACTAACATATTTCACCATTCTAAAAAAAAAATCTAACATTCAGTAACATGCAAAGCAGACACAAAAAATTGATGACATCAAAGGTTATACATGCATTTGATTGTGTTAACATCAAATAGATAAAGGCCAAAAGTCATTCATGTACTTAATTTAAAAAAAATATGTTTTCATTGATACATGCTGGTTAAGCAGTATACTGATTTTAAAATATACCTTCCAATGAATTAGTTTTAGCCTTGGCATTAATCTAATTATGTGTATAAAAAAGCCCATTCCAAGATTCTGCACTTTTTGATTATTGCATAATTGAGCAGCTCATCTTAGTTGCATTTTTGCAGGGTTGACCAGTTCCTGCAATTTTTATCATAGCACAACTCTTACCCTATTCCCCAATTTCCAACAGATGCAATGATCCTGTCCAACCTGGCTGGTTAACTTTAACTTCAATTTGCCTGTATTATCATTTTTTGGTGTGTCCTAGTCAAATCGGTTAAATGTCTAAACAACCATTAAATTGAAACTTCAGGCAAGGAGCTGAATGAAAAATAATATGACATTTAAAAACAATATCACTCTTTACTCCTTAGTTTAGGTAAAGATTTTAAGTATCTTTTTTTTTAATTTGATGAGTTGAGGAAAGGTAAACACCATGGACATCATTAGCAAGATACTTTCATTTTACCATCCCTTGCATTTCTCTCTCTCCTGCTGTTGCTGGCAAGATAATGGATGTAGTGGCAAATTCTGCCCTTTTTAGTGCTTGTGATATCAGTGTTTGGCAACATAAAAGAATCATTATCAGAAAATGTGAACACAAAAATAGAATTTGAAGTTACTACTTAGGAACATCGAATTTTTAGGGTTGACAAATTTACAGAGGTTGAGATGTATGGGCATCATTTTATTTGGTTTTACATTTTACACATTCATAAAATGTTTATAGTATTTATGGATCAACTTGAAAGCCTCAGTATTAAATTTTTTTTCTTTGCCTTTTAAATAAATATAACAATATCTTATTTAAACATCAAATTTCTCGCAGGTGCTTGCCGACTACCTAAAGTGGCTGGTGTTTGCAGGTCAACCAGGAAACGATTCTTTCATAACTACACTTCAGGTGAATGTGAAGAGTTTGATTTCGGTTGTAATGGAAACAGCAATAACTTTGAAACTATTGAGGAGTGTAGAGCCAGATGTAAAAAAAAAGTTATAACATCCACAACTAAAGGTAAATAAATATTCTTGCAAATTGTTTTTGTTGTTGTAGAAAATTTAGATCATGTTGATATTTGTTTCATTGTAAAACGTCATAAAAATATACAAATTTATCAAAATGAATTTTTAAAAAATATATATATATTTTAAAATCTCTTATATTAACTTCAGTGTCTTGTCTGTCGTAGTCCCGCCCGTGGAAAAATGAAAATAAAAAAATGACCCTCTTCCCGGAATCCTACGGAGCTGAAATTTTGAGCATTGACTTTTGTCATTTGACAAAACATTCTTTCAAAATTTCAGATTGATCAAATGTACTGTAATGAAATTAATGGATGTTTAGTTTATCTCTATGTAGAATGTAAATGTGTATGCTAGTCTATCACGCGATGCGTATAATATTGAAGATACTTCCTGCCGTGCATATCATATTGAGCATACTTTAATAATATTTTCCCCCATGTGTAAATGTTTATACAAGGGCTGTTATCAATTAATTTAAAAGTAATCGTTAACTTATGAAAAATTACTGACTAATTAGTCGATAATTTTGATTAAAGCTAAAAAGAAGATGTTTAACGTCATTAAACTGAAAATTTCAAGGCAGGTAACAAAAACAGGCTATTAACATTTTTTAAATTTAAATATAAGTATTTTAATATAATGTCAATGAATTAAAATTTTGTCATTGTTAATTAAGTAACAACAATGGGTTTTTTATATCATTTTCCGTAAAGAAACAGCTTATTTTAAAGTTTACACTTTAAAAATATTTTTTTTTAAAAATGAAGCAGTTTTTACAATGTGTATAAAACAAACTACATTATTAATTATTAATAATTAATTATTTATTGATAAATTGGAAAAATTGTTTTTAACATTTACTGTAATTTTAATCGCTATATTATTGATTAAAATAATTTTAATAGATAAAAACAATTACAGATTAATCGAGAAATTAATAGTTAATTTCGGCAGTCCTAGTTTATACTAGTCTGTCATTCCATGCATGTTATATTGAATATAGTCAATGCTTTAAGTTATGTCTCATATATAAGGGATTTATAGTCAAAAACTGTGTTTTTTTGGGTTTGTTTTACAGAGAGCAAGGACAGAAAAATAAATATTAAAGGTTATTTAAATTTAGCAACCACACTCACAAATTTAATACTATGATCATTTATTACTTTGTAACATAAAACAATTGGATTTTTTAAATTTTGGGAGTCAAGATATTGTCTAAGTTATTTGTTGATCCAGCTTTGATTGATAAACTAAATTTATTTTTTTCTCTCTATTTATCCTTTGCCATTAAAAATAATCATTTCTGGGTTTTTTTTCTTTTTGGACAGCTCCATCTCAGGGATGTGCAAGTTCACCATGTTTAAATGGTTTTGAATGCCTTGACCTTCAAAATTCATCTTACATTTGCAATTGCAACCCTGAGTGGGGTAAAAATTGTGCCAGCCCTCCTGACTACTGGTGTTTTAATCACGTATGTTTGTCCTGTTTGGAATGAAAAAACTCTGTGACAATTATTCATGCATGGTGGTTTAAAAAAATAGCATAAGGCTAAGTGAAAGTAAAATAATAATTTAGATTTTCTTTAGCAGCATTATAAAAGAAACAAATAAAGATATTTTATTTAAAATGCTATAATATGAGGTAACTTAATGACAGTGAAGAGATATGTCGTATACAATGTCCCCTCTAAGGTTTGTTGGTCCATGTGCAAAGCATAAAAACTCGTGTGCAACCTTGTACAGCATCCATTTTTAAAATAATATTTTTTAAAATTGGCTGCGCGGTAAATCTAACCTGCTGCACGGCGTCTGTAAGACATCTGGGCGGCTGCACAGGCATGCACCTTATGAACATTTGTCGCATATAATTACTTTATTAATTTTATTAATTTGTTAACAAAATCAACAAGATCATTTCACTGATATTCATCAGGATGAATGTGGCCGAGGTCTGAAGTGTGTAAGGAGGAGGACATGTGATAGCAAAGGCGTTTGTGCAGTTTATGCCAGGTGTTCACGTAAGAAAAAAAAAATTAAATAATGTAATATATTTTATTTGTTCTAATGAACTAAAGAGTATTATCTAACAAAAAAAAAATGTTATTCGAAGATGTTTGTTCTCTTATCTTTAATTATTTATACTAAATTAATTTTTTATAGCTCATACAATTTATATAAATTTATTAAGAAAGTTTATTAAAATTATAAAGCAACTTGTTCAAATATAATTAACTTTCAGATACTTAATGAAAAAATTAAAATGAGATTTTGGTTTATAAACCTGAAACAGTTCTGAATTTTAACAAGAACCATGTGAGGATGAGAATAAGTTACTTTCATCTGCATGATATCATATCAAAACCAGTGAGCCTGACCCACCTATTTACTGCATTCAAGATCTCAGTTTCACCCTTCACATTAAAACTTTGTGATAAAAACTTCTCAGCCTATGTCACTTTTGTTAATTTTAATCCGGCCCCTGAACATCTTTAGTTCAAGGAAAATGGCCCGCCATGCAAAAGGTTTTGACACCCCTGTGTTAGATCATTTTTAATTTACATTTTGAAATAACTTAATAAATTTTAGCTGTCCTTTATTATAAAAAATAGTGTATCCCTTGTCAAAAATGACGGAAGCTTTCAAAATAAATATATTTCAGCTGAAATCTATAAATTTTGAAAAAATACACATTGGAATAAGAAATAATGTAATACAGAACTTTTATTTATTTTATTAATTTTTATTTTATTCATTTATTTCCAAATGTAACAATTTTATGCGGAACTTCAAAAAGAGTTATTTTTGGTGCAGTAATTTGGTGCACTGCTTTCTAAAATTAGTAATGTTACCAACAGACAAACATACATAGCAAATTGTGTAGATTGATAAATAAGGCTACTGTCGGTTACTTTTTCATTTCAGCATCATCAAATCCTGTAAAATGTGACAGGTCATCTTGTGGTGCCTACCAGGACTGTGTGAACGACGAATCCTATTTTAATGGCTTTTACTGTACAGAAAAATGTAAGATATAATCACAAATAAATCCCGTGTCTAAAATATTTCCAATGAATCACAAAAGTGCATTCTATGGTTGTCATGTGTGGCGGATACCATATATTTGATATTATGATTAAATACATTTCTACAAATATTCAAATTAAACTCTTTGCATGCATTGCTTTTTATTAGTATTATACTAACAATTTATGAGTGAATTTTAAACAAAAAAAATTTAAAACTGAAAAACAAACTTAGTATAAAGTTTTATTAATCATTGTTATGGTTAATTTCTGGTTAATTTCTGTTTCTTGAATTAAAAAAAATAAAAAGGCGTTAAATTTTTTTTTCATTGAACAGCTGCTTATAAAAGGCCTACTAAGATAATTTTGGGTTGTAGTGTCTCAGAATTTGGTTGCTGTCCCAATAAGCAGATACCTGCAACTGGACCAAACTATCAGGGCTGTCAAAAGAGCTGTGAGGTACAAAGATTTACAAATTAGATCTACGAAATCCATTAAAAAATTCCTCGTAATGGAGTTATACAAAAAACAAAATTTAGCTCATAATTATAAGCTAATATTATGATGACAACTATATTTTAATTTAAATCTAGGTTATCCATTCTATCATTAAAAAATTTGACCACTTTATGTAGCTAAATGAAAAATACAACACTTAAGCTTATGCCACATGATTTAAAAAATTTTGTACACATCTAGACCTCCACCTATAAATGCTGCAAAGATGGAATATCTCCAGCCGAGGGCCCCAACTATGAAGGCTGTGAGATTGATGGTTCTGGTGATGTACCTTGTGAAAAAACTTTATTTGGCTGCTGTGAGGATGGTGTGACTGCAGCTACTGGACCACGAGGCAGAGGTTGTGGGGACACTCCTGATTCTGAAGACAGAGTTTCCACAACAGCAAAGCCTGTGATTAAAGTTGAAACAACTGTCTCCCCAGTGTTAGGTTTGTTGAATCCATATCTTTGGTTTACAATTCATATGAAAATAATTTAATGGTTTTTCTGCAGAGTTACATGTTGATGCAACATTACTTATAAGAAATGGTTCGAATTCTGACCTTAAAACTAAGCAGCAGTTTAAATTTTTTTAGATCAACCACTTTTTAGTTCAAACGTTTCTGCTCATCATTTTTATACATAAAAAAATTATTAAGAACAATTACTTATCATATCCACATAGAATTACTTTAATTACACACTTCATAACATTTTCCCTATATATAAAATTTCCATTAAAAAAGATTGAATTGACAATCCCTAATCATGGAAATTATATGGCAGCTAATCTAATTCATATATATTTCATTTATTGTACCTGGGTTAAATTGTTTCCCTCTGACATGAGCTTCTTTTGTATATATAGTCATATGATTATGCCAATATTGTTGTCGACTTTCTATCTATCCTATATAATAAAAGGCAGTTGTCTTTCCAATTATCAATAGCAATGGGTCCCTCAAACTCCTACAGAATCCTATAGCCAATCACTTGCGGAGAAAAATTAAATCTCATATCCAAATTTACGCGGACATTCAAAATGAGTTTTTTGGTGCAGTATTTTTGTCATCATTCAGTACTGTGTTCCCATCTTGAAGTGTGTCACTCTTGCTAATCACAACTGTTACTCCCAGATAACAAGCCACTGAAATGATGACGGAGCATCCTTGCACAGGATTCATTGCTTGTCTATAATAATCAAAGTACCTCGATAGCCGATTGGTCTCTCAAACTTTTGCAGACTCCTACAGCTAATCACTAGGGAAGAAAAATTAAATCTCATTTGCATATTGAACAAATTTATGCGGACATTCAAATTGAATTATTCTTGGTGCAGTATTTTTTCCAATACTATATTTTGAGTGGTGCGTGTAGCTATTTATAGTCAAAAACTTTGTTTTTACGGATTATTTATTTTAACTATTATGTATACCATTTTTTACGTGATACACACGTATGGCCGGTCGAGATGGTGGGTCTCTCAACAAACCACTGTGGTGGGGAGGTAGGGTCACTGGACAGACCACCGTGTGTGGAGGGCGCAGTAGGGTCTCTGGACAGACCACAGTGTGTGGAGGGCAGTAGGGTCTCTGGACAGACCACGGTGTGTGGAGGGCAGTAGGGTCTCTGGACAAAGCCTCTGGTTGAAAGGATGACTGGTGATGTTTCATTTTCATTTTGGAGTCAGTTGATGTGGATTTTGTGATGTCCTACCATGAACTTCACCTTACACGTATTCCCTTACTTGGACAGGATTTGTTGCTAGTTAAAATTTAAAATGTATTGAATGAAAATAAAATGATTTAACTCAGTTAGCTTCATTGGTGACGTGACAGTGTCCTTTTTCTGTCTGTTAAGTGGGAGGCTATTCCTGTGAAGTATATGGATGGAAAAATTAATGATGATGTTTAGAAATTCTGACATTTATATCACGTAATTAGTGTAAAATTTGCCAAGGGTTGGGTGTGAGACATTTCCAGATGACAAAATAAATTGAAATAAATTGTGTGATTGTAAGGGGGGGGGGGGGAGAGAGAACATGAGAGGATTACAGATGGATTTCAAATATTCATGAAAATGACATTTTGAGTTGGAAAGTCACTATCAGTCTTAATAACTTAGTAACTTTAATAACTGATATATGAATAAATCCTGTGGCTAGTGTATACATGGTTTTAACCCTGTGCTAGTTTGGCATTTTAAAAAAGATTTAAGAGGAGTTAGAATTTTTAGGATTTTCATACAGTGAATTTCATGATTGGATTTTTTTTTCATATTAGATGAGATTTGCAAATTCACTTACCAAAATTTGGTCTTATTTTTCATCATTATTCTTCATCTGAAGCACAATGCTTTTCACAACTGTATCTTTTAAACAGCATTTCTTACATATGGATATCTGAATTAATAAATTTTTAAAAAATTCACTCTATTCTCCTTTCAACTATAGTGAATATGTTGAACTAAATTCTAACAATTAACATTAAAGACCTTTGCTTTTTTCATTTGCTTTGATCAAGTCACATTAGGTTCCACCTGACGCATGAATGCATCTGAATAACAAAATCCTAGACTGACTCAGCTTTAAAGATATTTATTACGTGTATATACTTATAATAATACACACAATTTAAATTCCTAATTAAATCCTCTTTGTTTCATCAGAAAAGTGCACCGCCAATGTTACCACTGTCAGGTGCACAACAACTCACTCAGTCAAATGGAGATTCAATCGTATAGTAGAACAATGTGAGCGTCACTGGTGGTTTGGGTGTGAGGACAATGGAAATGTTTTTGACACAAAGGAAGATTGTGAATCAGTATGCAAGAAAGGTGTTCTCATAGCTGAGAATGTGGACTTAGGTAAGGCTTTGTCTAAACTAACAGGCATAAGCAACTCATAAAAAATACTTCAATTGAGCATTAATGATTTAAAATAAAAAACGTATACGCACGCTTGATATTAAAAAACACTGAAATCTGATTTAAGTTATAAATGATAGAAATATATTCATGAGAAATGGAACTCTTGGTTTTCGATGTTCAGATTTCATCAACATCTGTGACATGCAAAGTGACCCAGGCCCATGTAGAGCTAGCATACCTCGGTACTACTACAACCCCAGAGAACGCAAGTGCATTGAGTTTACGTATGGGGGCTGTCAAGGAAATGAAAACAACTTTGTGACATTAGCAGATTGTCAGAAAGAATGCGTGGGAGCCGTGACAACTCCCGCACCCATTCCAAATACAGTTACCCCTCAGTCAGGCAGAAATATATGTAAGTAATTATTAGCCCCTCTTTAGAGTTGATAAATGTTTTACTGATTTGTTTACTTGTAGATCATTTACAGTAAAAGCCTTTTTAAAGTTTGAAATTGTGCCATTTTTTTGTGTGGATAAAGTTCTTCTTTTATAAACACATGGGGCTGCCAGATACCTAGCAAATAGAATACTTGCCCTAGAAAAAATATTAACAAATTAAATAATTCATTAGGCAACATTTTGGTCAAACTATCTATCCGTAAAAAAAAAAATCAACATTTTATTGCCAAGTGAGATTTTACAAAATTTTACAAGCATCTTAAATGCACATTATTTATTTTTAAAATCCTGATGTAATAAATCAGAGGTGTAATTGAGATTCTAGTAAAGAAACAATTTGTTTCCTGAATGTCATTTGTTCAAGTAACATGAGAAGACAGGATGTTAAGACCAACTGTTAATCTTCAGCAGGTTCTATCAAGTTTGTAATAGTTGACAAGTTAAATTGGCCAAAAATATTTCAAGCATTAGTACATCCCTTCATACACATGTAGATAATTATTTTTTGTGTACACCAACTCTTCTTGCTTGCGAGTGTGTTAAGGATGCTCTATTTTTTTAATTAATGGTGGATAAGTCATTACAAGGTCAAAGGTCATTTAATAAATATCTATTTCTGATACAGCTCTCATACTTGCAGAAACGTCTTGGAATATGAACAATATTTTTTTGTTGATTTTGTTCCTACTTTATTTAAAATCTCAGTAACTCTGACTGGTGAATCATCACTTCAAGCTGGACAAGACATTAAACTGACCTGTTCGGCCACTGGAAGGTCACAGGTGAAGCTAGAGTGGTTTATAAATGGTGAGCCAGTGTCCAGTGGGAGGAATGTGTTCTTGAAAGTTCGAAGTTCAGTGGCCTCGATCGGCTATCAGCAGGTGTCAGAGCTGATCATAACCAAATCCCAAGTAGAAAACTCTGGAACATATTACTGCAGAAGTTCGTCTGGTCAAGTAGAGAGGATTCTTTTATCAGTTAGGGCCTCAGGTGGGAAACATTGTTATAATATTATTTTATATCAAAGTTTATATTTTAAAATTTAATTGAAATTTTAAAACTTTCTATGCCAGTTAATTAATTGTTAACCAGTTACATAGAAATCATTGAAAGGAAGATTTCACCTACACTAATTAACATCAGAAATAAAGAGTGAGAAAATTTTTAAATATTCAATTATCTTTTTTTAGAGGAAATAATACTAAAAAGAGAATTTCCACCATCAAAGTCAATGTTAACATGTCTAAATAGACTTTGATTTTTAGCTTGACAGATGATTTTTAAATTAAGACAGTTTTAAAATGTAGATGCATCTTTACATTAAATTTAAGTAGCATATATTTTTTACTTAACTTCAATCTAAGACTTAGAATTTTGAGAATTTTAACTTTGTTGCAACACCAAAATTTCAGTTAAATAATTTTATTTCAAAACAATATCTCAATAGGTAACATTTTAACATGGACAACACCAACTTCAACAAGAATAACATCAACTACAACTGAAGTACCAAGAAATGTTAATAGTTCAAGTTAGTTAATCAATTAAATATTTTCATTTCATTTTGTCTTCAAGGATTATAGAGAGTAATGAATATTTTCAATGATTTATTTTCCCTTCTTAATGAGAACTTTTATTTCTTATTTTACTGACAAAAGCACTAAGAATAGCAAAGAAATTTGTAAAAAAACATGTCAATATAACTATGAAATTTAATGAATTCAATTAAAAAAGTCTTGAGAAAAATGATTAGATAAAAACATTGTAACTTTTTAACTTACAATTAAAACATTTCAGCTATAAATTATGTTAACATTCTACTTTTTTTGCAGTATCAATGAGAGGAGAATCAAATGTTGAAACTGGTTCAACCATTAGCATTACCTGTAGGGCATCAGGACCTCGACGACCTTCAGATATAAACTGGCTTATAAATGGCCATAGAGTTCGTACAGAACAGGGAGGTCCCTCAGTCAGTACTTACCAAGACCCAAGGTCAAGGAATGCTCTAATCAGTGATCTCACAATACGGAATGCAGAGTCCAAGGATGAAGGAATTTATATTTGTAGAAGCATTCCGTATAATGACATGAATAAAATGACAGTGGCAGTTAAAGAGAAAACAGGTATGTAAACACAGGGAAAATTAATAGTCATAATCAGGTTTAGGTTTTAACCTCTCTTTGCCTCATTAGCTAAAATGTTTTAGCAATATCTTTCTGTAATCTTAAAAACAACAAAAACAAATCTTAACTCTTTAGCACTTAAAAGTAATCCCTTAAATCTAAATGTGCAATCATGATCAGTTTTTTTTTAAAAAGAGTGTTCCTTGTTTAGTTTTAACATTTGGTGTATGGGTAGATAACCAAGTTATCAATTACTTAAAAGACCATTTTGGCCCCAAATAATAAAAGGTTTTTCTTTTTTAAAAGATCTTAATGTTTGTTTCTAATGTAATGAAGAAGTTATAAGAATTAGAAGATTAGTATGGCATGTCCACCTTTTGAAAATGATTATTAGAATAGATGAAACAATTAATTAGACAATTAGACCACAAATATTTTCTTGTCCAGATAAAATGAACCACTGTATATACAGACATACACCAAGAATTATAGGTTATTAGCTTAAGATGGGTTTATGCTCCTAATTAATTTATTTGTGGTTTTAGCTATTATAACTCAAATAATTGCTTACTCTAAATACTCATTGACTGGATAATGAAGATGTCTACAGAGCAGAAGAGAAATGGTATCCAGTGGACACTGTGGAAACAACTTGATGACCTGGATTTTGCTGATGATCTGGCCCTAATATCACACACACAGCAACAGATGCAGGAGAAAACTAACTATGTAGCACAGTTATCTTCTTGTGTTGGCCTGAACATCCACAAGGGAAAAAGCAAAGTCCTTAAAATAAATACATCAAGCAACACCCCAATAACACTGGGAGGAACAAATCTAGAGGAGGTGGATAGCTTTACATACCTCAGTAGACATGCAGGGAGGGACGGATGCTGATGTTAGAGTGAGAATTGGCAAAGCAAGAACAGCATTTAAACTGCTTAAAAAAGTTTGGAGTTGCGACAACTTGACCCTCTAGACCAAGGTCAGAATATTCAACACCACAGTAAAGTCTGTCCTGCTATATGGAGCTGAAACATGGCGGACTACACAGCTGTTTCGAAAAAGCTTCAAGTATTTATAAACACATGTCTCCAAACAATTCTTCGAATCCGCTGGCCAAATATCAACACCAACAAGGACCTCTGGCAACGTACACAACAAGAGCCAGAGGAAGAACTAATACGTCAGCGCAGATGGAGATGGATTGGCCACACCCTCAGAAAGCCTACATCCATCATTGTGAGACAAGCCCTCACTTGGAACCCCTAGGGCAAGAGGAAAAGAGGTCGACCCAAAATGACCTGGAGAAGGGAACTGGAGACAGACTCCAAAAAGAGTGTGCACAGCTGGAGACAGCTAGAGAGATTGACACAGGACCGAGATGCCTGGAGAGTCTTTGTTCATGGCCTATGCCCCAGAAGGGACGACAGGCAATGATGATGATGATGATGAAATACTCATGTGATAGCCAATTTGTGTGTAAGCTGATGCCTGAAAATTAATTTAAAATGTAAAGTTTTCTAAATATATTTTTTGAAATACTAATTTATTGATTTATTATTTTGTGTAGCAACACCAGACCTAGAAGGCACAGTTACATCCCTGAATATCTCGTCCAATGATCCAGCTGGTAAGAGAAAACTGTAATCCAAATAGATTCAGATTGTGACGTTTCTGATATTTTTTAATTTTAATTTTTACATCTAATTAATAATATCATTTAAAATGACTTACATGTACTCATGTTTTCAGACTAAAAAGAAAACTCATTTGCTCAATACAATGACAAATATGCTGTTCTTGACAAATGAAAAAAAATTAAATTCTGTTCCACCTTTACTACTTTTAATAAGTCTCATATTTAAAATTCTGCCTAAAGTGATCTTTCCATCAAACTTTAGTGTTCTTATCACCCTTCCCACAGCTGTAAATCTAAAGATGCTGATTTACTCACTTTCTAATCAGATCTTAAGTGCACCTCAGCTGTTTCGACCAATAATTTATAATAAATAAATTATCAAATAAGGTCTTAAATGAATATAATAAAAAATTTGTACATTATTATGATCATGACATTAAGAGTTATGAGATTTTTTTTGTGCTAAACTAGATTTTTAAAACTTATTTAACTTATGTATTGCAAATTGCATTTTTAATTCAAAAGGACAAAATGACTAAAAATGCTAAAATTTAACATTCAAGGTTGTTGAATTTTTACATTTCATCTTTTTGATAGTTGTTTGCAGACAAGAAGCTGTAGCGGGAAACTGCTATGCTAGCTTCAACCGCTGGTTCTATGATCACAAAGAAGGATCATGCAAACAATTCGTATATGGTGGCTGTGGTGGTAACAGAAATAATTTTGAAACACAACAACAGTGCAACAACTTCTGCAGTTTCCAAGGTAATTAAGGTCTTGATGGCATGATTTTATAGCTAAGTTGTTCAATTTAAAAGCAAGTAGTAAGGAACTTTTTGAAGCAATATACCCTTGTTAAACAAAAAAAAAAAAAAAATTGTGGATTCAACCTGTTTTCCTTCACAGATAACTAAGGTCAGCTTGATCATTAAATTTCAAAATAAGGTTCTAAAGATTTTTTTTTCTCTTTATAAATTCATTTCTTTTTCTGCAATCTATAAATATCTACCATCATACTTCCCTCAACATGTGATGAAAATGCTAATAATCACTTTTAAAATCAATTCTGTCTCTATTGATGTAAAGCTACATGACAAATGTGCATGATGTTTGCACTTAAAAATATGTCCAGATTTCTTGAGTTAAACATTTAAAGTTGAAAGAAATCCGATAAAACTTCCACATTGCGTTTTTTAAATACATGTAGCCGCGGTGGTCTAAGTAGTAGCGCTTTAGACTGCTGAACGGTGGGAAGAACTCTAGACATGAGTTCAAACCACGTTACTGGCATGGCCCATGGGGCATTGTGCTAGCCACACAATCCCCTGCTCGTTAGTGGTGGCTTAATATAACTTATGAACGCTACTTCACTTGCCCTAGAGTCCGTCATGGACTGAAAAAGGGGTTATTATTATTACTTCTATTATTGAAATAGGTTAAAGAATCTGATCAAATTAACGTATAACAACAAATGCAAAGTTGTTTTTCTTTTAACATAGCAGTAGACTCATGACTTAAAAGAAAAAAATATTATTTTCATACATTTCAAGCTGCCAATGGAATACCTCAATTTTAAATGCCAAAATCTCTCTCCTTAGAACAGACAAGCACATATCAATTCACATACATTTTCTGTGTTTATGCATGTGAGCTTGCGTTTTTTTGTTTGTTTTTTTTTCGTCCCATAACCTCTTTTTTTCGAGGTCGTAGGGGATTCTAATGATTCCATTAGAACATTCTCGGGCTTAATAGAGACTGGCGGCGCCCATCCCTCTCCAGGTCAGCGAAGGACTTTCTTAGCGTTAGTCATTTCTAAACATATTTATAGTGGCTATTCGTGGGCTCGATCCCACGCCCCTCAGCTTGTGAGGCGAGCGCACTATTGACTTCGCTACCCAGCTTGCGTGTGTTCTTAAAAAAGTGAGAAGGTTTTAGTTTTTCGTTTGTTCCTCATGTTTCTATCTCATATTTAGGGATATTAACAAAACTTGTCATACATATCAATGATGAACTGGAATCAAATTAATTATTTTTATATAATTTTAATTGGATAAAATTTACATTGTAACTCTCTTAATTATGAAAAACATTTTATTTGACCTTTTTTCAATTTATTGATATATTATCTAATATTGTTATTGTTTTTGCTATTTTTTGTACATTTTTAAAATAATAATAAATGGTAGTGATTTTTTTATTAAATCTAGATACCCTATCATAGAATTTCTAATTTAAATTGTAGCTTTTATTGCAAGGCTACATGCTCAGCTCGTTATTTAGATGTAATATTATCTTAAAAAAACCCAAACACAGGGAAGTCTGGTCTAGTTACCATTTTTAACCAACACAAGAGGTGAGTCTCGTCCTTGAGGAAAGAAAAAACTTTCTTTTTAAGTTCTCAAATATTCATGTCAGTTATATGTATGAATGGCTATTTTAACTTTTCAGAAATCTGCCTGAAGCCCAAATATGTTGGACGTTGTCGTGCTGCTCTCCCTCGATTTTATTTTGACAGCCAATCGCGATCTTGTCAGGAATTCACATATGGTGGCTGTGAGGGCAACTTAAACAATTTTATTTCCAAGACTGCATGTGAGAGGAAATGTGCTAACCATAAACCTGCCTTTGTAGGGACTGAAGTGGTGGTCATTGACCCCAGACTGACCATAGATCAGGATGTTTGCAACATGGAAAGGGACAGGGTTGGTATAATTTGTTAAAATAATTTTTTGAGCCATCTATCTGAGACTGTCCTAAATTAGATCATGCAACCATCACACAGAATGCAAAATTCTAGCATGTCAAGCGTACACTGATAAACTCCCTCTCAACCCTGGAAACATTTGAATTTACATTTTAGTTTATTCATTAAAAATACTTTTTTATAAAATCAAACTTGAATTAAAAAATATTTAATCATTTAGTTGAACAAAATAGAAGATAGAATGGGTCTGCTATAAAGCTTTTAAATAAAATACAAATTTATTGTTTTCATTGCATAATTTGTTTCTGTATTTTAGAAGGTACTAATCATAGTTATAACATTTTTAAGAGTAAAATGGACATAAGAAAAACCAAAGAAAGAACATCATAAAATGCTCCTTTGACCAAATAACCTTTGACTGTGAAAATAGTAGAAGAAAAGTGATGCATACTTTTAACTGTTTGCTTAGAGTGGACTAGAAATTTTTAATGATAAAAGATTTTGAACCAAACTTCATCAGAAATATCTATGGGCCAGGAGTATTCATTATATTTCTATTGTGTTAATATTGTTAATTGATATTGATGTTTCAATTTCCATTACTTTCTTATTTTCATACTTATTAGCATTTTTTTTTAGCTCGATACATTAACTATCAGATACAAAACTTGAATGGTATTTGATATTTCTCTTTTAGGGAACATGCAATGGCTACCAGGTAAAATGGTACTTCAGTTCCAATCGTCAGTTTTGTGCACGTTTTGTTTACACTGGATGTGGGGGCAATGGCAACCGTTTTGACAATGAAGAGGACTGCAAGAGCAAGTGTGATAAGAGGCAAGAGATCACCCAGATTCAACCTAGTACAGTGGAATCTAACATTATTCCTGGCACTGGTACCGGCACCAGTAAGTATTCCTTTATTTCTTGACGATACATAAGTTGATTATATCTATAGTCACTTTTAAATTTATGTTATGATAAAAAGGATTATCACTCATATTTTTCTAATTTCTATGTAATTTGTCCCACAGATTATATGACCCTAGACGTTTGGACCAAAATGTTAATATCACTGTTATAATTATTGTTCTTATGGAACTATTTGTCATGTAATGAAAAAAGTTCAGTATAAACAGTGAAAATAATTTCAATATATGAAATAATGCAAATATGAAAAATGAAAATGACCCTTAAGTGTAAAATTTTTATAAAAGGATTAGTAAGATGATATTGCATTTAATGCAAAGAATTTAGCCATCATTAAACACATACTCTACTATTACAGGTTTATCTTAACCTTAATCCTAACCAAGGGTCAAACCATCTGGGGCGAACCATAGGGGATCAAACTGTTTTAGGTCAAAATGTCCTGCCACCACTTTTCCTTCTCTGTTAGACTATTTGATTAAAATAAAATCATATTCAGTTCCTTCTTATTGTTTTTTCAGCAGCCTGTACCCAGGCAAAAGACAGAGGCAATTGTGATAGATGGGTGATCAATTGGTACTTTGATACAAGCAGAGGAATTTGTGATCGGTTTTATTATGGTGGATGTGGTGGAAACACTAATCGTTTTGAGAATGAAGAAAGCTGTAAAAGGGCCTGTATTGCAGGTAGGTGTAAATCTGAATGTTTCATCAACTAAAAATCAAAATTTTCATGATGATTCTGAATTTGAAATTATTATATTCCTTTTCTGTTATGGTAGATTCACACCCTTCCTTTTGTATTTGTGTGGTTTTTACTAGTTTATGCACAAATACATGACTTATTCAATAACACATTTGATAGGACTCAATTCAGACAGATCATTTGAGGTTTGGTTTGCAAAGTAAAACCTTACATTCTTGACCATCTTTATTTGTATTATCACCTTTTTCCTAAACTCACAGGTCAGGTTAACAAACAGACAATAACATACCTGAATAGAATTTAGGGCATCTGAAATGTCCTTCTAATTTAATTTTCTCCCTGTATTGTTCAGCCACTACACCCAGACTTGCAATAACCACAACTCGGCCAGCATCCTGTTTTCATTCACCATTTGGATGTTGCAGGGATGGACTAACAAGAGCCGTTGATCGTCAAAAGTCCAATTGCTATGGTATATGATTATAATAGGAGGCAGCCTGGGAATTAATTATGATAGTTTAATTAATACACTGTATGTAAAATGCTTCAAAATGTCTTTATTTTAAACTTCCCCAGCCTCTTTTAATTTGATTTTTTTTTCTGAAATAATTATTTATTGACCTTTTTGTAATATAGTACTGTAACCAAAATGAATCTATATCTTGTTCATTCTCTAAGATATCTGACCACCATATCTAAATAAACTTTAAATATTGTCATTTAATTTTTTTTACTTGCTTTAACGTGTTGTATGCAGTTCTGTTGTACTAATTACTAAAATATAACCAAGAGTCAAGGCTACCAACATTTTTGAAATTTCAGAATCCAATGTTATTCAGCCAGGCACAGCTGGAGACCACACTCTGATCTATGCTGAGTCAGGGGCAGACACTTCCATTCGATGTCTTTTACGTGGAACGCAAGTTCAGTGGTATAGAGATGGGTAAGACTTGTTGAAATTCTTTGAAACCAATTGAAATATGTCATCTCTAACTCTTTATTAAGTAGAAAATCAAGTATAGCTTAACCTTTGGATCTCCTGCCATGATTCTTGTGATCCAGCTTGATGAATGTAAATCTGCAAGGCAATTCTTCAGTGACAATGTTTAAATGCAAATCTACTTTTCAGAAGGATAAATAATAATAATAGTGTATATAATTAGAGCTTTTTAAAAAATTTTATTAAGAAATTTTATTAGATGTTTTTAAGTGTATGCATTCTCTCTCTGGGGGTGGGGGGGGGTGAGGGGAGCCATAACTAATAAATATCATTTGTGCAATGAATAATTTTTAACTTTAGACATCTAACAACACCAAAATTATTTTTTCTGTCTGGGTTAATGAGTTGGTGCTGGTAATTTTGATAGAGTTGAAATTACAACATGACCTAATAAACTTGTCAAGTGCTGTCTTTAAAATGTTGACATTTGTTTGAACAACATTATAGGTTCCTTCTATCATCAAGCCAGAGATTTCAAATATTGTCTAATGGAACTTTAGTCCTCAAAGCAGTTACAGATGACATGGCTGGATTTTATGCCTGCAGGATTTATGAAAACAACCTTCCACGATTAGAGAGATACAAAGTGGAGATAAGCGGTAAGTTCCTTGATGATCACTGTAAGGCTTGGTAGATGACATACCTTTGAAACATCTAGACAATTTTATTGATAAAATAACATCAAAAAGGGTCAACAGTTTTTGTTTTTTTTTTGTTTTTTTTTTTGGGGGGGGAGGTGGGTAGATATCTTATTCCTCAAGTAATGATTTTTTTACAGCAATTTTAATGGAGCCATTTAAAAAAAATTATTATAATATTTTTTATAACCATTTCCTTTTTTAAGATTCATATCTTTTTAGAATTTTAATTTTTTAAAAAAAGTCTTTCAAAAGAAAGAAATAAAATTTATATAAAATTATGATGAAATTAAATATATTTGTATGACATAAAAATATTTGACATGAAACATGTTTCGATAATGTGTTTTCAGCTCCATTGACCATCCTTCCTGGACCAGCACTCATGAGTTTTAAGCCTGGAAGCAGGGCCTTCTTACACTGCCAGGCTATCGGCACCCCACAACCCAGATTGTCATGGTCCAGGAATGGAAATGTCTTGACCAACAATAACCAGCATACTATCTTTGGTAATGGCACTTTAATAATTAACAATGTTAAGCTTCAAGATTCTGGGGACTACCAGTGCACTGCAGAAAATGGAGTTTCTCCTACACAGAGGAAAAAAATAATACTCAATATTAAAGGTATGTAGATAATGGATCTTTAACTATATTTTTAAAATTAAAAAAAACTGGATAATTTCTCAATGACTAAATTTATTTTAAAATTTTTATTAATTGAAGCTAATGAATGGGAGAGCATGGACATATTTATTATTATAATATATATCATATATTAATATTAAAATGATCTTGATGAGTTATCAGGTTTAACAAAGTGTATTTTAAAAGTCTCAGCTTTCATTTTGGCTTACAATCTTACAAGTATTTAGTGGATATCCTGCTTTAACCATACTTTTAATTAAAATTTTACAAAATATATAACTTTTAGGGAATTAACATGTTTTTTTCATAGTTTTTTCAAATAAACTTTTTCTTCATGTATATTAGCAACTGTTGAAGTGGATATTGCAAGCCACAAAGGAATATTTTTAGAAGGGGAGAAGATTCAGCTTTCTTGTAAAGGAACAGGTTATCCTACTCCTACACTCGAATGGGTGAAAGATGGAAAAATTATTCAGTCAGATGACAGTATCAAAGTTCAAGGAGGCGACCTTGTCATTAAATCAACCACTATTGAACATTCTGGAATGTATAAATGCATTGCAAGAAATGATAAGAGTCAAGCTGAAGATATTACAACAATACAAATTCAATTGCAAGGTAAGCACTTGGTTTATAGAATGCCAAAATAGAAACCTTCAATTAAAAATTTAAATAAGATATTTTTCTTAAAATTTGAGACGCAGAAATATTTTGTTCAGATTTATGATATTGAAATAAACTTCCTCCTGTGCAATCAGTAATTTATTTTAATTTTTTGGGGAAAATTTCATTTGAATGTTCAATATTTACACATTTTAATAAGGCATCTTTAAGTGTAACATAAGTACAAAACTACTTTATTAGATTAAGAAAATATTTATAATAAATATCTAAAGAATTTTTTTCTCTAACTCTAACTATTAAAAAAAAAAGTATGTTTTCTTAAATTCCATGTAAATGTAAGTAGTCATTGAAGTATTGTTTTTTCTTGATTGTCATTCCACAGCCCCACAGAGTGATTGCCGAGATACTTTGTCACTATTAAAATGTCGTACGATAATTAAGGCCAGGCTGTGTGGCATCAGAACATTTGCTGTCCCGTGTTGCAAGTCTTGTCGCAGCTGGTCATGAACTATGTGTGGCCACAACTGCCTAAGTTTGTTTTAAATTAACATTTTAAATATTAGATATGTTGATATTATCCCACAAAAGTGACCTTACGTGAAATATGAAGAGATGCTGATTTCAATTGTTTCATTTACACCTAGTATTCAGGCATTCTTGTAGCTCTTTTTGAATTGATATATTTGGAATAAATTTATCGTTTTATTTTTTTCATTTGTTTGTCTATTTGTAGTCCTGAATCTAAAAAAATATTTAAATCAATACATAAATGTGCTTTATAACCTCTGAATTTTTTATTTAAAAAAAAGCTTGTTTTGGACAGGCATGATTGATTCTTTGTGTGTGTACAAACATTATCTTATTTTAAAACTTTCCATATTGACAACCATATATATGAGATTCACATTTTATTATATGCGGATGTTGATGAAAAAAAAAACTGAAAAAAAATTGTATGCGTTCTTGAAGTATTGCTTGATTAGTTTAGTTGCAGTATGTACATCCTTTCAATTGATTTGTCTTATCTATTTCCTGAGAGACAGATAGGAATATACGTATAGTACTGTTTTTGAGTGAACCAAAACTGTTTCGTATTATGCTGAGTAGTTTTGAATGGGTAAACATCTTTTTTTAACTTTTTTTTAAAGTGGTTTTTTATTTGATATGAAAAACTGGGTTGTGTTCTGAGCATGCAGTTTGTTTGGAACTTTCTTGGATCATACTGCCATCAAATATCTAATATTTTCCTTTGAAACTATTTTGTTGATCATCTACGTATGATCAACAATAATATCAAGATTCCACTCTCAAATATGTTGTTTTTCTCTTGTAAATTTGGTGCTCCTTATAATACTTATATATATATATATATATATTCTTATCATGTCCTATATCTCTTACATTTTATAGTTAATTCTAGGATTATTAAATTGTTCATTGTAAAGATATAGAATACAAAATAAGGTGTCTTCCACAAGAGGCTTTGGTAAATTTTTACCTGCAATTTGTGATGGATCCTACAAGAATGTTATTAAAATTTAGCCTGGTTTGTAGGATAGTTTAAGAAATCTATTTATTATTATCATTATAAGAATTCTGTTAAAGTTATTATTTTATTTTTTTGTACATGTATTTATCCGTTTTTAAACAAAATTAGTATTTTATTCTTAAATCCTTTGCCATAAAAAAATTAATAAAATATGTATACTATTTTCCTTATTTGATACATCACGTGTTAACAAATTCTTTTATGCTTGTTTCATTTAAGATTAAACAGGCTTATTCTAAATTGTGAAATTTCAATGTCTAGGATTAGAAATCAAAAGTATAATTAGGTACCTCGAAACTCAATTAATAATGACATGGTTAAAGGGGAGCTAACAACATTATGTAATTTGGAATTAGAAGCCCACAGAATTTTTTTTAATTTAAAAGGTCACATAACATTTATATTTCATCAAGTTCTTGGGGCCGCGGTGATCGAGTGGCAAGCGCGCTCGACTGGCGTTCCGATGGTCACAAGTTCGAATCCATGGGAAGCCTAGGACTTGTTCCTTGGGCCTAGGGCATCCCCGAGTTCCACCCACCTTTAAATGGGTAAAAAGTGGCGGGGTAATGCGTGGAACCCTTAGCCGTGGCATGTGAACGCTGCATCACTTGCCAAAAAAAAAACAACTTCTGCCTTGCAGATGGTTTTGGCTGACCAAAGGCTATGGAAGCAAATCCAGAAAATACAGCAGGCTGAAGTCGGAGACCACGGGCCAATTGGCACAAAACTCATGGCATGCAAAACTCAATATTCAATATTGAGAACGAAGAAGAAGAAGTTCTTGATTGCATTTATCATAATAGAATTCCTTATTACTGTATTCATATTTATAACAGAAAGCATCATGTATATTTACAGTAGTAATTTTTTTAAAGAAACAAATAAATTGAATGTATCTTTTAAACACAATTTATTTTTTTTTTAAACATTTAAGACTCGCTGGAGGCAAAAAATTATTTTTTAAAAAAGATCTTAAATGTATAAAATAGAAATAAATAACTTCAGAAAACGTCAGAATAAAATGACTGTTTACTGGATGAAATTGATCTTTTAAATGAATTAATTATTTAACTGTATGTACAGTATACCTAAGTAAATTGTGTTCATTAAGCACCCAAAAAATGCTATATAGCTGCTTTGTTTCACTGAAAATTAGGTATGACATAACTTGAATAAATGGAACAATTAGCTTTTAATTTGCGAGAGTTTAATTGATATGTTACTTCATCCTACCTTTTGAAATAAAAAGTGCTATCAAAATACACAGATGCCCATGCAGACACACACACACACCAATTTACACTTTTTCTAAAGAATAGACTACTGAAAAGGAAAAAAAGATTACACAATCCACAAAGAATTCCATAATATAATTTTTATTTTGTTTTTGTATTCCAAAAGAGAGTTTTAGAGAAAGTGTTCTCAAACTTGAAACATTTCTGGAAAAATGTATAATCTATTAGTATTTCAGTGGCAAGTATGGATATAATTTGTCTCAAATAGTCAATCTCTGTCTACCTTTTAAAAACTGCTTTCTGACCTTCTGGCTACTATTGGGTGGCCCAGGTGGGATTTATCAAAGTACCTGTAATTTAAAAATCCCTTAGGTAGTGTAAGCAACTGAAAAGAATTACTAAAAGTTTTTTATAATCTCATTTCAACGGACCCTAAAGAGAAGCACTTAAACATTTATTACACAGTGTTACATAGAGACAAGAATAGTTAAATGTAAGTGCATATTTATGAAACAAAAAAATTTATCTCACACACACACACACACACACACACACACGCACACATGCACGCACGCACGCATGCACGCACGCACGCACGCACGCACACACACACAAACAAAATCAAGAAGAAAAAACTCAAGTTTTCTTTGGTTTTTTAATTTTATTACATTTGGCCAGCTTTGTATTTAAAAAAAATTTAAATCAATAATTCAACAATACAAATACAGCGAATCAAACTGAAAATTAATCAACAAGAATATGCGTCTCTGACTTTTCACTTTTTCTGTTTAATCTTTATCCCGAATAGTTTGATTTAAAGTGTAATTTGAGAAAATGATTAAAGGCTAAAATCATTTTTGTTAAAACATTTTAGGGATTTATGTTTGATTTATGCCCCTACTTCCCCTCCCATCTCACCTCCTCCCAAAGAAACACACATACACACTTAAGAAAATATGATTTAGTTCCAATAATGTTAACATTTAGAGAATTTATTTACAAACTAATATAAATACATGTATAAATATTTTTATATGCATTACATAAATGATATAATAGTTTTAATATCATTCTTAAATCCATTTCTTTCACACAAATCGTTCACCCAATCCTCCCGCCCCCCCCCCTTTTCACGTGAAGAAAAAAAAATTGAACAGTGACTCAGTCAACAGTCTCACATTATTTTCATCTGGCCTTTCATCAACAACCTGATTGCCACCATCCATCTTACTTAACACGCTCAATACCCACTATTTGGCCAACATAACAAACACAAACTCAGTCATGTCTTCAAATTAAATAATGTCTAAGTCAGTTGCCAACATCACAAACCCAAACTCAGTCAAGTTTCTAAGTCAGACTTTCTTCCGAACTACTGCCATCAAGTTTTCTTCTTTTCCTTTTTCTTTTCCTGGATGCTCTTCTCTGGAAAAAAATGGGATCAGATGAACATCTCGTTATATCACGAGACCGGTACGTGAAATGTTACACCAACGTAAATGTTGACTTCATTGTAACACAAATCGATCAGCGTGCAAGTTAATAGACGCTACTGCACAAGGCTTGTTTGCTGAGAAATTAGTTCCCTAATGTTATTTATTAACGGTGTGGGGGGGGGGGCGTGATACTGCCTGGTACCTACCGTTGTTTTGAGTTTTATGTTTAAAAAAAAAAACCAGCAACATCACCTTGTTAAAATAATTCAATGCTAATCCGTTGTATAAAACAACGCCATACGTAGGCTACATCTCACATGTAGTTGCCTATATTACACAAACCTATCATTTAGTGGTCATTTGTTAAATAATTGTTTTATTGTCTTATATAATTCTCAATTCAAAAATAAAAAAAAGAAAAGAACGAAACATTGTTCCTAAAATTTTCACAGTAACAATTACGTTCCAAATGAAATAATAACTTTTTTCATGATATTATTAGTGACCACTTACATTTGCGTTTGTGTTCTGCTCGTTAAACTCTTGTTTTGTTCTCTTGACACTGTTTTTTTAGATAAAATTTTAGCGAGCAATGGAATGGAACAAACATTAATTTTGAGGAGATGAATAAAACTGAAACGATTCTAACACTATCTTATCCTGCAGTTATCCCTTGAATACTGTTAATGTAGCGGAAAATAAGAACTTTGATATATTGTTTGGGACCGTCCATAAATGAAATCACGCAACTG
>MUZC01000105.1:80870-94494 GCA_002072015.1 Radix auricularia
CCCCCCCCCCCCCCCAGATTGTATTTACTCGGCTAATCAATTACAACCAGAAATTATGTTACACCGAATATGATATGAACCAAGTGACTTTCACTCTTTACTCTCAGAATGTTTTTTGCCTTTCGTGGTTGCACCCAAAACGCCACTGTTCTACGATCTTTATTTCAAAAATTTAATAAAGTTGCTTATTTAACGAAATAAATACATATATTACTTATATACTAGCCGACCCGCGTCGTAGCATACGCCGCTAATGATCTAGTGACGGGTGAAGACTTCCTGAAAAGTACAGTTGTCCAAATGGAGCGGGTTTGCCGTGTTGTGACGTCATGTTCGAAAAGAAAATGGGAAATGAACGGGCACAAACACAAACATTTTTAAAAATTAGAAAAGTATTGTCTTAGCTGGGGCTTGAACCTACGACCTTCCGCGTGTTTGGCGAATGTAATAACCACTACACTACGAAATACATGCTATTCTGTTCAGAAAGAACAAAGTAATTGACCTAAATTGAACGCATTATTGGCTTGGTCTCGAATACCCCCCACCCTCTGCACTTCTTTTTTTTTTTTTNATCTAGCCGGAGCCGTATTTGGACGGATTTATGAAGTTAAATTGGACCGGGGCCGGAGACAAAATTGTAAAAATTACTGGGTTCCGTATTTCCTGAAGCCGGAACCATTATATATATATATCTTTAAATATATACATATATTTATATATATTATGGCTCTACCTGCCAATCGGATTTATGATGTAAAATTCTGCCGGAGCCGGATTTTTTATAAATGGCTTTATTTAGGGTTTACCGGAGCAGGAGCCGAAATCCGGTACACCCCCTAAAAATAGCTTCACAAGTCACTTCTGTCGCTCTGCCTACACCGCCATCCGTCAGATGAGCTCAATCTGTCATTACCTTAAAGTTAGTGCACGAAATACTCTAGTCTGTGCTCTTTATTCTTTCTTCTTGATTATTGTAATTCTCTTCGTTCATGATCACCAAGGCATTTATAAACTACGGTAAGCAGGCTAATTCTAAAGGAGAAGAAAAAAACACGACCATGTAACTCTGCTACTTCATTCACTTCACTGGCTCCCTGCACAAACGAGCATAGATTACAAACTGTCCGTTCTCTGTCACTGTCACGCCTTCTTTCTTTTTCATGCTCTTTCTATCTTGCTGAGCCTCTGTCTACTCACCCACTCGTCAGCTACGCTCTACACACGTATTCTCTCTGTTCTTAAGACACCAAAGGCCTTTATCTTTTCATGCCCCCAAACAATAGAATTCTCTGCAATTACAGATTCATAGTACCCCTACTACTAAGGCCTTCAAGACAGAATTAAAAACATATCTTTTCAAACTTTATTTTCAAAATTAATTTAACAACAATCGAACATTAATTTTAATGATAAACGTAGCTTTTTTGCACTATCATGTCATAATATGTTGCCTTTGAAATATTACTTTTTAAATTAAATGCATTTATTAATATATGTATTTCACTAATTTTACGTGAAGTGCTGTAAGCCCAGTTCTGCGCGATATAAATTATCGAATTATTATTATTATTATATTATTATTATTATTATTATTGCCATTAAATTGATCTTGTTCCAATATTAAATCATAATCTTAAATTTACTCATAATATTTTTTTAATATCACTTAGATACCAATATTAACCTCAAATTACCTACAATCTACACTACATATCAAGATTTATTTATCAACAATAATCTAGACATTTTTGTGTCAATCATAGTCTACACATCAGCTTTAATCTACACATGTCATGTATTCCTACAATTATTAATGAAAGTTGTTTCTAATAAACAGTATAATTACCTATATCAATGACACATAAGTTCTAAATAACTTTTACTTTTAGAACTAAATACATCAAAATTTAAACACCTAGAACTCTCTAAATGTAAAGGCAAATCTCTAACTTTCCTTATGACGGCCAATAAATTTGACACACACACAAAAATCCCCAATGTATCTTATTTTGGTGTGCAAAGAAATCCCTAATTATCTCATATTTTCTTTGGAAATTTTAATATCACCTGGACTCTGGATAATACTGAATAATTTATTTTTAAAAATTACATGCGTCCCTTTTTAAATCATATATCGCAATTACACCATTACAGCCTAAGGCATTAAAAGAATAATACTGATGTCTGAAATGTTTTTAATCTACTGTAGTGTTATCATTTAAAGATATTTAAGCCTAAAACATCGGTATTAGAACTTTATTTCATACTACGAAGAATGCTTTGAAATTCCAATTTAATATTTTTTAAACATAACCTCAGATCAGCATGTACTGGAAGTCTAAATAAGAATAAAATATAATATAAAAATAAGATTAGATAAGAAATTTCGAATGTAGATTAATGACATAGTCAGCTTTTAATTTAAAGTAATTTAATATTTAAAAATGGAACAGATTAGAACAATCTAATCAATGATTAATGTTTTAAAAAACAAACTCGGACCTTTAAAAGTGAAACGAGAGACCTGCTCTGTGCTACATTGTTGACTCTGAACCCCTGGTACGTTGACCTGGCGACGCTACGATGACCCCGAATCCACCCCATACCCACCCTTTATAACAGCAAATATTGGGACGGGCTTATTAAGTGAAGTAATTGTCGAAGTGCTTTACACACTACTCACAGAGTTTCCCCTCAGCATCGCTGTTGACCTTTCAACCCCACCACCGTCACTTCTGGTACTACTGTTCTGTTTCACAACCGAGCAACGAACGGAAACCTCAAATGGACGACCCCGTGCCGGCTAATTCTCTCCACACTGTCATTCTGTGATCACATCCTATTAAACCCGTATTTAAACTATTCGTGCTGGTTCCAGTTGTTTGTGTCGGTAGCAAATCTAGAACTCGGTATCAACGGCTTTCATCCGGACTCCTAAATCGATTTCGTTTTTTGGGTTTTTCAGACATTATGTGAAAGCTCGCGATCCCTCTCCACCTGCCGATAGCCTTGTATGTGAAAAGAAGGATTAACTCCTTTGCCTTATCGATTCCCGGTCGTTGGTAAGCTACGCGATTCGAGCGACAAGGTAGAAACCTAAGAGTCCGCATTTCTCGTGGGTGTTATTGTAGCAGCATCAAATGAATCTGTCTCCCCGCTTATATTCCAGACCGGCGTAATGCAAGAGCTGAAAGTATGCACGAGAGATTTCATTTTTATGAAACGGCTTTGTTTTTTTTAAATTTAAATCTCTGTTGATGTGTTTTGTCGAGCTGGTGCTGTCTCTGGTCCACTTTGCTATATCCAGGCATTGAGTGAGTGAGTGAGAGAGAGATTGTGAAAATCAATGCGCCATGTCACAGAGCAGTTAGCGCGTCAGGTCGGACGTGTTGTCCCCCCAGTATGTGAGGGCGCCACGAAAAACTACGATTGTCGCCCATCATCTGTGAATTAACAGGAAAATAATCCGGCGGTGGACGTTGGTGTATCGAGGTGAGTACTGGATACGAGATGTTGTTGTTGTGGAGATGTGTCCCAGTGAGGAGTAGATACGAGTGGTTGTGGTGGTGGTATGTCATAGTGAGTAGTGAGTAATGGATACGAGATGTTGTGGTGGTACGTAGTTAGGACTAAATACGAGTTGTTGTTGCGGTGATGGTGAGGACTAGATACAAGATCTTGGGGATAGTGTTGTGTTGAGGTTAGGACTAAATACAAGTTGATGCTCAGAACATTATTTTTTACAAATTTCTGTGCGGCGTTTTGCGACTGCTTGTTATGTGGTTGGCTACGCGTTATAACACATGAAGCTGATGTTGTTTTTTAAATAAAATTTGTATTTATTTATTTATTTTATTTTAGTTTAGTTTTGTTTGTTTGTTTGTTTGTTTTGAGTTTAATGTAGATCTAGTTCACGCCGATAGATAGTTTGGCGTCCGTTTCGTTAGTAGATTTTAATGGTGTAAAAAAATTGCGATGTCTCAAAAATAATATTTTATGATTTATTAAAGCCAATCTCAAGTGTTTTATGACTGATGGTGGAGCGAATCTCACATCGTGATTTAAGACACATGTTAGAGGGACTCTCAGTTTATAGTTTATGACACACGGTAGAGTGACTCTCATACCGTGTTTTATGACACGTGATATAGGGACTCTCACATAGTGTTTTATGACACGTGATATAGTGACTCTCACATCATGTTTTATGACACGTGATATGGTGACTCCAACATCGTGTTTTACGACACGTGATATAGTGACTCTCACATCGTGTTTTATGACACGTGATATAATGACTCTCACATCATGTTTTATGACACGTGATATGGTGACTCTCACATCGTGTTTTATGACACGTGATATAGTGACTCTCATACCGTGTTTTATGACACGTGATATGGTGACTCCAACATCGTGTTTAATGACACGTGATATAATGACTCTCACATCGTGTTTTATGACACCTGATATAGTGACTCTCACATCGTGTTTTATGACACGTTTTATAATGACTCTCACATCGTGTTTTATGAGACGTGACAGAGTTGCTCTAATATATTGTTTTTTACACGAGAGCTATGTATTCATTAAATAAACCTCGTCATCAGAGCGCTGATTAATTTGAGATGTGAAACTTGTCACAAACTTGTGAATCGTGATCAGCCGATACCAAGTACCACCCACGAACCTTGCAGTGAACCTAAATTGTGATCAGCCGATACCAAATATCACCCACGAACCTTGCAGTGAACCTATATTGTGATCAGCCGATACCAAGTACCACCCACGAACCTTGCAGTGAACCTATAAATCGTGGCTATTTTAATTAACCTTGTTAGTGTACGCCAAAGTCACGTGTCATGGGTGACTCATCAGTTCGGTTCAGTCATTGATTAGAGGACCAGACACATTAACATGGGCATTTATCAAGATACATTTCAGAACAAACAGAAAAGCTGTGCCATTATCTTTGTTTGTGAGTGTGTTTTGTGAGAGAGAAGAGGAGGGAGAAAGAGGGAGGGGGTTGAGAGTGAGAAAGAGTTTATCAAACACTCAATCCCTTTGTTGGTGTGTCTACTGAAATGTTCGTCCCCTAGTTGGTGTGTCTAATGAAATGCTCGTCCGCTTGTTGTTGTGTGCACAACGAAATGTCCCAACAATGAGACATTTAATTTCATTAGTTCGTGGATTTTTATTGGGTCTTCTTCTTGACATGTCTATGTCGAATTAAACAAGAAGACTATTTTCTCTTAATTATTAACAAGTTATCTAAAGCCGCCGTTAAACTTGCTCTGTCCCTATTTATTTATTTTCTCTTATTTTATTGTCTCTCACACATCTTTTATTGATGTCCTCCTTTTTTTTCCTATGCGCACGGTTAAGTTCGGCTCTAGAAATTTTTAGTTTGTGTGGAAATAGGCGATTATCGTCCTCTGGAAAAATTATGGGAAGAGTAAAGAAAAAATTTGGTTTCTGTGTGATGATGATCAAGCGTCGTAACCGCCTTGAGCCGGATCTGTCCATAGTTGTACTGAAGTAAATTTTCCCCATTCATTTAAATCCTTTATATTAACTCGTGGTGTCTGCTTGAGCCCTTGCCGAAAAACCTTTGGATCGATTTTTAACCAACTTTCTCGTAAGCTAGCAATCTGAAAATTTGAAGGCAAATTCATGACGATGATAAAAATGATGTATCAAAGTTTCAGATCAATCGAATGTACTGTAATTAGATTATTGAATTGTTAGATTATTTTATTTATCCCTATGTATCATGTTAATTTTTGATATACAATGTTGTGGCGTCTATTACGTTCAACAACATTTTCTGTCACGCAATAAGGTGCGCATTATATTGACAATGCTTTTTAAAAATATATTCACGATTACATTAAACATGTTTTACGAGACATAACTAAAATTTTGTATTTTCTAATTGTTTTGCCCTGTGTATTATAATAAACGTCCTGTTGTTATGTCTTGTAGATCTCTATAAAGGATGTGGATCTATATTCAAAAACATGTTTTTAAAACTGTTTTTTTACTTGCGAATTATATTTTCCTCATTTATTTTTTATTTATTTATTTTTTTTTGCTAATAGTTTATAGGATCTTTTCAATGGATAAACTAAAGAATAATTGAAGTTAAAATTAAAATACACAACTAGCGAAAAATAAGGGGAAAAATCGTATGATCTGCAATATAAAGTAGCGATTGTTTGGAGTCAACTTTTGTTGTAAGTAGCAGCCTGTAAAGCCCTACTTGTTGTATTTACAAAAACAAAAACAACTAAAAAATATTTAAAACAAAGTTTTATATTCACTCAGGAAACGAACCCAGCTCCATCAGACAATATTGAGGCACTTTCCAAAGTTTTACGCATGTATGCAGAGCTCTCCTGCTATAAATACTAATTCGGTCCTTTGTTTTCTCCTCAACCAATCAAACGACGAATCTATGACTCGGAGCAAGACACCTCAAATAATAAATTTGAGGACTATGTTGCCATGCCCTAAACTTTTATTCAGTGATTGACGGAGGCAGATTATGAAGGATTACATATGACTCGCTGCGTAGCATACGCCGTAGACTAGATAACATTTAGTGCCTAGACCGGGGGAGGGGGGGGGACGGGCACATTCATGAAGAAATGAAAACAATGCGAGTGAACATCGGAGGGGGACCTCCGACGCATCGATAGTCTCAGGTCTCAAAACATGCGCACTGCGTTTGTTGTTACCTGCCCCCATGCACCATCCTCGCTTGCCAACCTTCAACTGTGTTTAGTCGACTCTAGGGACGGTCTTCGTCATGATTGCTTGCTAGCCTCGTCTTGTCCTTTACCTAATTTCTGATGAATTGTCCATATGGATTCTTATATTAAATTGATAAGTACTCATTAGTAAGTAAAACTTTAAATAATACACTTTGTTTTATTGTTTGGGGAAAATGAGTATTCGACACTTCATATTTCAGTATTCAAGTAACAGGTAGGGTGGCTTCTACCTAAGAAATATACATATACTAGTTCACAGTTGATAAATGCTCAAGTTATATCGCAATCGACTATCCGCGCTAATTAAAGTAATTTCACGAATTCAGTTGCAGATTTAATAGCACTCATTTGAATTTTAAAAATATTTGACAGAGATTTTAGTTGTTGTTTCTAATTTAAAAGTGAAATGCTAAGTTTCATGCAACTTGTTTTAATTATTTTTTAAAAAATTATTTGATTTAGTTATTTACTTATATATGTTTGTGTGATTTTGCCTAAATTCAAAAAAGCTCGCGCTGAGTTCTTCCTTTAAAAAATATTTAGTGACCCAATAGACCAGTGGTTCTCAACCTTTTTTGGGTGGCACCCACTTTTTTTTTTTATAAAAGTCTAGTGTCCCGCGACCCCCATAAAGTTTAAATAAGTCATTTTCATTACAGATTTTTTTTTTTAAAAAAAAAGAGAAAATGTGCATCATAGTGAATATTTTTAGTCAACAACGCCCACAGAATGAGAACCGCTGTCATAGACATATATGTACGTAGTCACGACACAATAGTTCTAGTCAGTTGTTTCCCCTTCCACACACATTTCTTGCCTGAATCTCATCACGTTAGAATTTAGAAACGTGACAACAATCCTGGATACTGTCGTGACATCGCATGGCACTACCACATGATGTAGTGGAAAACACGGATTGCCTGACGCAGAGGAATAGACCTGAGATAGGCAGACACCGCCCCACATTAAGGGAAACAAGACGTTAATTTAAATCTTCAGGGAACTCTCAATCCATATTTGTTGATTGCAATAGATTTTCTAAGTGCTGAGTGGTTGTAACAAACAAAAGAGAAAAAAATCATAAAACTATTGATCGCGTTATCACCCTTAGAAAATTCCCTCAAAACATGACAAGAATTCTATGAACAAGGTTGGAGACAAACAGAGACAAGAATAAAGACGCAAATAAAGACGCACTTACATAAACGATTTTAAAAAGCACACATAGAAACATAACGAACCAAGAATCAAGACGTGGTTGCTTACAGTAAAAATACAAGACTGACACACATGAATTGAACGGCTTACGGGCACCAAATTAAAACCATGTATCATTACACACGAACTTGTTGAGTTCTCGTGAGAGGAAGCAGCGGGAATACAGCCGGTAGGCGCTTGTCGCGTTGTAAGCGCAAGAGGTTACAGAAATGTTTCACTAAGTGACAGATAGATTTCATGTTATGGCTGTGGCAGAAAGGTTTCATGTTATGGCTGTGGCAGAAAGGTTTTCATCAAGTTATGGCTGTGAAAGAATAGTTCGATGGATCTCAAACTTAGGGTCCTGGGGCTTAGCTCCTCGTGTGTCTTTCGTTGCGTTACTTCACCTACTGATTGACAGCAGAGAAGAACTTGATGCCCTACGACCCAAGAATACGACCCAAGCAAAATAACTCTATTTAGTTCTAATACATTTTTTATAAACATAATTTATATTAATGTATATAAATATGAGTATTGAGAGTTGTTTGATTATGTTTAAATACCTGCTTACACCAGGCGTAATTACTTGTTGACAACGCCGTCCGAATCTCACCTAATTCTCATCATAGCTGCCTTTATCATGACTTCAAGCAATGCACACTATGGGTACTCTTCCAATACTCTCGGTCAGCACACATAATAGATATCTTTGTCATTATCCTTAACCAATGTTTATCATTGTCAACACTTTCTATCCCCTCAGCTTTAACACGCCGAAGCCGAGTATTTTTGTCTGATACTGTATGTGTTTTACCTTTCCTAGTTCCGTTGCCATTTTCTTCATATGGCATATCAATGTCAGAGTTTTACTGTTACAGTGTGTCAGCAAATATAAAACGTTTGTTCGGAAATGCTGTAAACCTGAACGTTGTGTTTCCACTAGGATTGTGCCTGATTCAAATGTTTGAAGTCCGTCCGGAGCCGGATTTTGCTGGATTTGTGAAGTGAAATTTAGCCACGCAAGAGCCGGAACCGGATTTGTAGAATCTCGAATTCTCCAGGAAATTCTTCAGATTAATCCAGGAAACATCTGGCCTCGAGTAACCGACTCTTGGAATCCTCTGGTTGTTTCATATTTAAACCATAGCATTAACAATGGACAAATTTTTTATTAAATCCATAATATTTACTTCATCGTCTTGTCGTTCTCTATGTCTGTCGTGGTCCCACTCGCGTAAAAAAACGAAGTAAAAACTCACCCACTTTCCGTGATCCTACCAAGCTAAAATTTTGCTCATAGACTTGTGTCAACGTACAATGCATTATATCAAAATGTCAGATAGATCGAATGTACCGTAATTAAAATAATGCATTGTTAGTTTATCTCTTTGTATCGTTATGTAACATGTGTAGCCGTCTGCTATAATTGACCTCCAAGTGTTACTGGATGTGCACTCCAGCCCTAAATGTCACAATGGTCTTTCGTGCGGTGCGTATTATATTGAACAAAATAAATACTTTTAGCTATGTCTCATATATAAAGTATTTATGTTCAAAAACTTTGTTTTTACTTGTTGTTTGATTACCACGTAACAGCTTGAGCGCTCAGTGGAGACACAGCTTTGTTGTGAATGATCGGTGCTAAGAACAGACGACTTTTAATTTGGTTTCCACTTGTTGCTCACTAAAACTGGTCAACTCCAATATCATGTGTGTTTTAAGAAGAAATAATAAATGAATTACTTTTTTTAAAGGGAAAAATTCAATATTTGTTTTTAAAATTATTTTAGATCAATGTACTAACTACTAACTACCCCTTGTCACAAGCGTCCTAATAATTGTATCTGGACCGCTTGCTCTAAGATTCATAAAATTCCTAGTTCACTAGAAATAACACCCCTGCTAACAGAAACAATCTTTAATGGCGTACCTCCTTGCCGCAACAAACGTTTGCACAAAAACTCTAAACTTCTGCACATATTCTAATGACGTCAATAAAAACAACTACTTTTGCACGCTTTCGCACCACTAACCAATAACTTTAATAGCGGCAAAACGACCACCAAACACACCACCGTACGCAACTCACAAGTTACACGAACATATTGGTCATCCGTGACACCCCTCTCCTCTGGCAAATAAAAGTTGCTTTTTTATAAACATAAATAATTTCGCTAGCACTTTGATTTAATATAATGGAATGCTTGTAATACACATTGTAATACACCTTGTGAAATTTCTGATGTATCTCACCAAACAAGATGAAACCAGCTGACCCGGATGTTCGTGGCCCAAGAACTAAACAATAACTAGAATGTAGTATCTCAGTTCCTGTCTGTAACCGTTTCTTTACCCAATACCCTACATCTCCATTTCTGTCATTTTGTGTCCATTCTTCTTTTCTTCTGTTCATCGTTCTTGTCCTGAGTTAATCAGGTAATGTTATTTTGAAATGCCACATAAATGTCAGGAGAAGAATTAAATCACGGGTGATCAGTGCTGCGTCTGCTGTTAGCTTGCTGGGCTGGGAGCAGTCTTTCTTTGGACAATTTGTTCCGGGGTTGGTGGTATTGAAGTTGTTTGGTGGGCAATAGAAAGGGGCGAAGAAAAAACGTTTTGTATCGGGGAGATTTGGGTGTGTGTTTTGGTGTGTGTGTGTGTGTGTGTGTGTAAAAAAAAAGGGGGCGTACTGTTATATATCTATATGAGAACCAACTTGTCCACCATTAATAGACCTTTGTCTTGTAGTATAGGGAGGAAGAGGAAGAAATTAAAACTCCCAGGTCAACACTAACGTTTGATGCTTCAATAGAGAAGGATTATTTCAATGCATAAATTGAACAGTAAGAACTCTGCTAACTTCATCCAAATAATACTGTTTTTTTTTAATCCTTGAGGAAAAAAAGCTTTAAGAAATGTTTTTTTTATGACAACTAAGTTAATCAATGGCAATATGAATCTATTAGGCTAAACTATTTTTGAAGTTTCTTAGTTACAAGTTTTCAAAACATAGAGTAGAGTGCATCACGTCAGTGACTCATCCACCTCTACGACATCATTGGATATTAAAGGAACGAAACAAATTTTCATCTCATCATATGAGCAAAATGCTTGCCAACAAAAATCTATTTATTTACAATTTTAAAGGCAATGTACCAACATACTGAATGCGAACGATAAAGGTAATCAAATCCTCAAATAAGAGTTCACCTTTCAAACTGCCATTTGCTAACCCCCACCAGTGTTTTTGGTATAATATTTATCGCAAGTGCAATCAGTCAAACAAGGTTTCTAAATGAAAATTTGAGGCAATAATTTTTAAGGCAAACAATTTTTGCCATTTGGCTTATTAACCCCCCCCCCATCCCCCAACCCGGCCTTAACATACAGCTACTGATACCTTCGATGAGTAGCCTTCGAGAATCATCCCTGAACATCGCTAACCACCTCATTTAAAGAGTAAGAATAGAAATGTAAAAACGTATTTTGTTTTTAATTATTATTACTATTATCTCAATGTTGCTTTTTTCAACATCAAAATGAAACAAGTTTCCTGGTTTCATATCTATTCCCTAGTCGATTCCATATAATTGAATTTTGTTTGCTTGGGTGTAGATGATATATTGTCAGAATTAATGACATTTTTTCCAAACCTGTTTAGGGTCGATTCTGTGAACTACCATACGCAGACAGTAAAACGATACTTATTAGGTTGAATCAGAATGGTATTCAAAACGAAGGCTTATGAATCGATATTTAGGCACGAAGATTCTCCCTTTATGAGAACAGGGAAATAGCGGAGTAGTTTCTGTGTTTCTCAGGCTTCTTGTTTTGTCTTTTTGTAGACAAGCATCAAACTACTCTTACATTTTAAAGGCAAAAAAAATTTGATTTTTTATTGTTAAACTCTGGTCATAAATAATGATTGCTAAATGATTATTTTAATTATTTTTTTAATAAATCCTAGTCCACAACTAAATTTGAAAGAGAATTTAGCGTTGGGTAGGTCCTAAACTGTGAAAAGTCATTGTCAATGTAACATGTAGCACTAGTGTGACAACCTCAGGTAGCATGTAGCACTAGTATGACACTCAAGTATCATGTAGCAATGGTATGACACACTCAGGTAGCATAAAGCACTAGTATGACACCCTCAAGTATCATGTAGCACTAGTATGACACCCTAAGGTAGCATGTAGCACTGTTATGACACCCTCAGGTAGATTGTAGCACTGGTATGACACCCTCAGTTAGCATGTAGCATTGTTATGACACCCTCAGGTAACATGTAGCACTGGTATGACACCCTCAGGTAGCATGTAGCACTGGTATGACATCCTCAAGTATCATGTAGCACTAGTACGACACCCTAAGATAGCATGTAGCACTGTTATGACACCCTAAAGTAGCATGTAGCACTGTTATGACACCCTCAGGTAACATGTAGCACTGGTATGACTTCCTCAGGTAGCATGTAGCACTGGTATGACACCCTCAGGTAGCATGTAGCACTAGTATGACACCTTCAAGTATCATGTAGCAATGGTATGACACCCTCAGGTAGCATGTAGCACTAGTATGACACCTTCAAGTATCATGTAGCAATTTTTGACACCCTCAGGTAGCATGTAGCACTGGTATGACACCCTCAGTATAGAGAATTTGAGCTAATGAAAGCCGTGGCCCAAGTGGTCGCCAAGGATTTCATAAAGATTTGAGTTAGAGAGGAAAACAAGAGACTCTACGACTAGGAATATAAAATTTTAATTTTAACACATGTTCTCCTGTGAGTTGATAAAAGTAAGGAAAAAAATAAACTCATAAATACATTGTTTCGAAGAATAAAATTTCTTTTAATCAAAAGAAAGTGTTGTAGAACAAAGCCGTCATATGGGATTTATTTTAAAACATAAATCAATTTTAAAAATTAGCTTATAAAACTTTTTAAATAACGTTCTTAGCTCGAATTTCAGATAATACTTTCAGGACCATTTCTCATTTATTTTTCTATTTATTACCATTTGAAAATACCGTACTAAACCTTTTCACATCCCAAACACTTTCTAATCCCCATCCGGACCCCGGATCTATAAGGCGTTTCCCGATGCCCAAAATGCATATCTCCCAGTCTGTACAATCTCAGAAATATAATTTTTAAACAAAGGTATCAAACGATCCTTCATTATGACAGACATCTCAGGAAGTGGGACAAAAAATTTTGAATTATTAAATAATTTTTTTTTAAATCCTCTATATACTAGGCATAATTATAAGGATGTTCATTATAGATCTAATACGCAGGGCAAAACAATCACAAAATTCTAGTTAGAATCTATGTCTCGTAAAATGTGTTTAATATAATGTGCACCGATCGTGAATATATATTTTTAAAGGGTAGTGAGTATCGCCTCGTCAGGACGACCCAATATGCGGCTACATACGCGCTCGTCCACTTCCGGTTATTGCTATTCTTAGTAACATTGTTTATAAAATGATGTTTATAAAATTGAAGAGTTACAAGTATTCACTGCGCCTTTCATTGAACCTCCGATTCTATATGTGCATTCAAACAATCTCTAAAATCTATCACTAAAGCTAACCCAAAACCCTAAAAACTATCACTAAACCTAACCCAAACCCTAAAA
>MUZC01000105.1:94740-107054 GCA_002072015.1 Radix auricularia
AAAAAAAAAAAAAAAAAAATAGGCATCAATAAGAAATCGAACCCCGAATCTACAATGTAGCTAACTATCCTACTATCAATACGACCACACAGCCTCAATCAACTTTGAAACTTTTAACCTTATAAAAAAAATGTTACCAAGAATAGTAATAACCGGAAGTGAAAGAGCGCGTATGCAGCCGCATATTGGGTCGTCCTGACGAGAATATACTCACTACCTTTTTAAAGTGCTGTCAATGTAATGCGCACCTTATTGCGCGACAGGAAAGGTTGTTGAACAGAATACGCACCACGACACTCTATCTCAAAAATTAACGTGATACATAGAGATAAATAAAAATAATTAAAAAACTCAATAATTCAATTACATTACATTCGATTTATTTGAAACTTTGATACCTATCTTTTATCAATGGCACGAGTCTGCCTGCAAATTTTAAACTCGCTAGCTTACGGGGAAATCGGTTAAAAATCGATCCAACGTTTTTTCGGCGCGCACGCACGGCTCAGAAACCACAAGTTAATACAAAGGATTTAAAAATATAAATACAATTACGTATTTTTTCTATTAATCTAGAACTAAGCCGTCAATAACTACTCAACGTACTTTTCAGATGAAGTCATTTATAGAATGACAATATTTAGTGCTAACGGCGTCACGTTACGTCATATTTATGACGCCCATGATTTATATCAACATTCTAATGTCCACTCATTCTACGTCACATACGTTTATTTACATTCCAGTTGAATACATGGAAAAGTACACAGCGAAAAACTCATATTATATTTTTTATAATATAATCTCATATTACCTATGTTAATGGATCCAAAGCTCTTTAATTCTCTATTCAAGCCAAACCTAAAAAATTTCTAGCGCTAGTTTAAAATATTAACTCTTTACTCATCTGAAACCTCCGTATAAAACCTCAACTCCCGAAATATCCCTAACCTTCTTTTAAAACCCCAACTATGTAAACCTCTTTCACCTCCTTATTTAAACAACCCTTTCTTCCTCATCTTTAACTCTGAGCTTATTCCAACCTCTTTGAATCCTCCTCCTCCAATCTCCCTTTCACACCATCATATTCCCAGCCACATCCCTCCCCCCTCATGGTGTAATTAAAACAAACAAGACCTCCAAACACAAACCTCTAATGGGGTTTTCTGACCTTCTCCCCGTGAGCCCCGAGCGTCAGCGTGCCATCTGCAATTAAAGTTCTCCACACCCAGCCAGACCAGCGGGCCTCATTCTTCTGATTGTCTGTCCTTTGGCTGTGCCAGACTCCTAGGAAAGTCACTTTACACTTCAAATTTTATACCCAAAAATTCATTTTCAAAGTGCATTTAGAGCAACAGAAAACCTTTGGGGTGCCATACGATAGACAAAGCCAAAATTAGATGGGCTTATTTTTATACTAAATTGAGAACCAATAAAGTAGCAAACACAAATCTGGGTGTTTCTGGTCTTGGCTTTGGGGCAATTTTGGGGTTTTGTGTATTATTTGGGAAGATAACACTTTAAAAATCCACAGTGTATGAATGAATACATCAAGCCCTCTTACTGGTAGGTCTAATTTCTATTTTTTAGTGAAGGGGAAAGATTAGAGTTTTGTATTTCATGACTTTGATTTATTCTGGAACATTTACAACACAAACAGGACAAACTACGATGGCCTTGAGAAGATCATTGGGTTAAATATAGACCTAGAAAGTGAAAGACGAGAGTAAATATTATAACCTTGTTCTAAGACAGAAGACTTTGTTAACATTTTGTTGCCATTTAAAAAAAAAACTGTAGCAACGATTTTAAAACAATTTGTTTTCGTATAATGATTTACGATGTACTTGCGAAGACGCCACTCGCACCTACAAATTGATACGAAACATAAAAAGGTCAGAGTAGCTTGTCCTTGTCGTCGTCTATTGAAGCTTGATTTATGATTGTCAGAGCTTACTACGTGTTCAGTTTTATTTGAGTAAGCAGGGCCGAAGCTTGTTTGGGGTACGGTCCCCATCTCGCTTGATTTTTTAGTGTTGATTATGTGCGCATAGAAGGCAAACGGGCACTCACAAACTCAATGACCCACAAATATTACTAGCAACGGGCCCATGTTTGGATAATGACAAGAAACATGTTATTTAGTTTTTACATTAAATCAGTTCTCAAACTCTAATATTTCTTTCAACTGAATGCAGGATGTCGCCATCGATACCATCTTTAATTATCTTAAGCAAGTGAACAACAGTTCATATGAAAGAGAATGATAAGTAACCATTCTGCTCTTCTCGCCAAAAATGGCTTTTCACGAACAATTTCTGGGACTTTCACGTATCTAGTAATTTGAAGGAATGAGTTATAATTAGTGGTTGCCATGTTCACATGCATCTAACATTCATGTTAAGTGAGTGTATTTTTTTTAAAAAATCTTTAAATACTGATTAACATAAACCTTTTTTTAATGGTTTTTGCTTTTGTTCAAAATATTTTACATTTTCAATAATACCCTCTAATAATCACAAATAATGCCAATAAAACCAACACAGCTCTCAGGTAATAATGGAACAATTCAATTTTTCTATCCGATTATTTTGACCCTGTGACCAGCGACTTGTTTTATCTCTAAACTCTAAAGCTATCGATAGCACCGTGGAATATTCACTGGCAGTTTTCATGTGCTTGTGTTTGGATTTGTCTAATATAGGATTGCTGAACTGGTTTCATCTAGAACAGCGGTCTTCAAACTACGGCCCGTGGGCCAGGTGCAGCCCGCGAGGCCCTCTCATCCGAGCCCTGGAGATCTTTTATTCTCCAAAAATAAAAAAGATACTTTTTTATCCGTAGTTAACCACAAAACTTTGTAGTTGAGGGTTAGTATTCGGCCCCAAAACTGCTGTTTGACAGATGATGCAGCCCTTCGGCAGAAAGTTTGGAGACCCCTGATCTAGAAGTTTGCCAGCGCTGTACAAGCTCAAGTAGGAAATATCACATCGGGAGACAGACGAGTGGAATTTGTAACGGCTTATGAAACCTGACATTACGATCGGTGAAGATAGTCGTGGTAGTGAACGTCAGTGTTCGTCAAGCTACGAACAAGACTTGCCTGAAGCGCTTAGTTTGAAAGGAAATTAAACATATGTTTTATGGCGAGGGAAACCAAATTGACTTCTTTAAAAAAATCATAATCGACGTCTTTAGTGAGGATAATATTTAGTTCACTATATTGAATAACAATGTAATGACGTTATACTGAAAGACAATGTTGATATTTTGTCAAGCATTAAAATGTGAAAATGCACTTGGTTCTATCCCAATGCCTTCCTCTTCCAATCGCTTGTGCTATGACGTTCATTAGAAATAGATAATATCTCAACATAAATTAACATCTTCATTATTATTAACGAACATTACATTACTTTCATAACAGCCAAATAATCACACAGGGGCGATAATGTTAATTTGTAGTGAACAAGGTTGAGCTCTTGTGTATGTCGATTCTCTTAATCAAAGGGCAAGAAACCTATACAAATCTCGGTTGATTAAATAAAATTGCTCTTACTTAATTTTTTAAGAATCAACACTTCCATGTTGATCATTTATAAATGTAGAATCACAATGGATTTTTTAAATTTCCAAATGTGTTTCCACGTATTTCTTTTCTCCACGATTAATTTTAAAATCATTTTGACATTTAAACGTTTTTATCTACGTACAAGTTTTTCAGCTTTCCATTTTAAAGTCAGCATTTTTTGTGCTCGCTTTGTTAAACATTTATTGTCTTTCATTTAAAAAAATACTTTGTCTTTCATAAAAAAAATTAAATATTGAGTGTCTTTCATTAAAAAACAAAAATATTTCGTGTCTTTCTTTAAAAGAAAAATCTATAAGAATGTCTAACTATTGCACGAAGTCACACTAGGGATACAACCTATATCGTGATAAAGATAGAAGGTGTATAGATAAACAGCTTATAGAACATAATATTTTACACTCTGCAATCAGAGCAATTGTAAACTCTTCGACTCCGAAGCTCCGGTTGATTAATCGAGTGAAATCTCACGAGATACTCTCCACTCCGTACCGCCTTATTGTTCTTGTCAAGAAAAATCAATAGGTCCTTTTAGCCTCAGCCATAAAAGCATGTTTGTCGTGAGGTGGATGGAAGCTAAGACAATCTCGGTCCTCTTCAGTCGCCAGGGCAGTAACTGGTGTAAATATGGGTCCGTGTCTTGTTTATAGCTGTCATGCCCTTTACTATTGTCAATATAGCGTCCGTGTCTTGTTTATAGCTGTCATGCCCTTTACTATTGTCAATATAGCGTCCGTGTTTTGTTAATAGCTGTCATGCCCTTTACTGGTGTTAATATAGCGTCCGTGTCTTGTTAATAGCTGTCATGCCCTTTACTGGTGTCAATATAGCGTCCGTGTCTTGTTAATAGCTGTCATGCCCTTTACTGGTGTCAATATAGTGTCCGTATCTTGTTAATAGCTGTCATGTCCTTTACTGGTGTCAATATAGCGTCCGTGATTTGTTAATAGCTGTTATGCCCTTTAATGGTGTTAATATAGCGTCCGTGTCTTGTTAATAGCTGTCATGCCCTTTACTGGTGTCAATATAGCGTTCGTGTCTTGTTAATAGCTGTCATGCCCTTTACTGGTGTCAATATAGCGTCCGTGTTTTGTTAATAGCTGTCATGCCTTTAACTGGCGTCAGTGTTTTGTTATCGGGGTAGTCGTGGCTATCACTCACTTAAATATAGTTGTGTCTCACTGATGGCTGTTATTGCTGTCAACACAGACCAGTGTCTCATAAGGTCTAGAGCTAGAATATCTGGTGATGTATGTCAATATGAGGAGTTAAAACAAACACTCCCAGCCTCGTCACTGGTATGTTTTCAGAGGACACTTTTTTTAAAATCCCTTATAATAACTTTACTGTGTTGTGTGCGTGTCTCTCTCTCTCTCTCTCTCCCTCTCTCTCTCTCTCTCTCTCTCTCTCTCTGTTGTTGTTGTCCCGCCCAAGGAAAAACAAAAGTAAATAAAAACAAATGGTAAAAACAAAGATTTTGACTATAAATCCCTTGTATATGCGAGAGAACTAAAAGTATTGATTATATTTAAACATTTACTGACTAAACGTGACTGAACTCTCTTTGTGTAAAAAGGGGACGGGTGGGGGTGGGGGCGTGGTCACCCATGGCTTGAGTGAACTCCAGTAAACACGCGAATGTAACCTAAAGGGGGCTACCATAGATGTATATAGTGATAAACTAAAAGTGTATTAATTTAATTACGGTATATTGGATCGATCTGAAATTTTGATACAATGCATTGTTAGGTGACACGAGACTATTTGCAAAATTTCAGCTCGATAACGTTACGATAAATTGGTCATTTTTACTTTTGCTTTTCCGCCGTACGGACGAGGAGAAGACGGTGAAGTTAATATAAAGGATTTTAAAATGACCCACTTCCAATGATCCTGTCGAGCTGAATTTTCGCACATAGACTTGTGAACGCTAACGATGCCTTGTATCAAAATTTCATATATATTGATGGTATCTCTATGTAGCATGTGTAGCCGTCTGCTATAGTTGACCTCCACGGGACACTGGAGGTTCACTCCAGACCACGATGTCACAGGGGTCTGGCTGCGGTTCGTACTATATTGAACATAATCAATATTTTCGGTTTAAGGCTGCGGGAATTAAGGACTTATTTCTTGATTAATCGTGAAAAATTTTAACGATTAAATTTTTTAACGATTAATCGACCCACCACTTATAAATGTGCTGGAAGTAAAATAACTCGGCCGATAAACATGAACTGATTCCCGGACGATTAAAAGACAATTTGGTTTTAAACTATGGACTGACGTGAATGTTTAAAATGTTGATAAAGGTTATTGTGTCCATTGAGAGAAATTGTTTGCCTACCATGCAATGTTCCCTCTAAGTCTAAGCTTCGTTGGTCCGTGTACAAAGTTTAAGAAATAACTTGTGTATTTTTAATAAATGTAACTTATGACACCATAAATTTCAATGTTTGGCTTTAATCGAAATTAACGATTAATTAATCGTTAATTTTTCAAACGTTAGCGATTTATTTTAAATTAATCACTAACAGCTCTATTTTAGTTATGTCTCATATATAAGGGATTTATAGCCAAAAACGTTGCTTTTACAAGTTGCTTAATTTTACTTCAAAGGGACCTAATCCAGAAGATGCACATGTCATAAAGGTTGTTTAACAATGTAACTTTTCTTTCGCTGAAAAATGGAACCCATTTCAAAGCAACACACCTTCTATTTTTATTCATCCATATGTTTGTATCCACAACAAGTGAATCTAATAATTGTTGTCAACATATAAAAGTCGTAGCTGTTTAAAAAAACTAAATGATCGAAGTAGAGACGACAACAAAGTTAATAATATTTTATATATTACAAGGCAGGGAAAATTATGCCGTTTTGTGTTGATCACTAAAGCAGTAGACATCCACTGAAAACACTCTACCCTTAGATTAATGGTACGCCTACATAAACTAGATAAACATTTCAATGACATCGTCGTAACACAAATATGGCTATATTTAACAAATCACAGTCTTCGTGAATGAGAAATATTGAAGAACCTAATCTCGAGAAAAGCTCTAGTGATAAAACATTTTTACTAACAATGGGCTTGTGTCAGAAACCCGGTGTTATCCTTTATATGTCGTCTCAAATTCAAGATAATAATGTATACCGGAAATGTGTGTGCCGCCTCTCACGACCGCCGTCTCCGCCTCAACTCTATAGCCTTTGGGTTTTAATAGTTTTTATCTGTAGCCTGTGGGACTTCAACTGATCTGTTAGATTAAAACATGTCTTGATTCCTTTAAAAAGATGTCACACGATTTCTTGATTTCAATATATATTCTACAAAGTCAATCTTTCCTTAGGGTCTACCTAAAGCTTATTGATTTCCCTCTGATGTGGATGACAACATTAATACTCTCGAACAAATTGTTCCAACAAGGTGATCGGTGTACATGTCAGTTTTCACTCATCTATACCACACATAACCCATTTTTCTGAAGTGAGAATCCCTGACAGAAAGTTTCTATGTGACACTACAGTACCACGGGAAATATCTTCCCATTTTATGTGACAGCTCTAGGGGTCATCGCCCTTTGACATTTCGTTGAAATTTGATTTGGACCCTCGTCATTTGCTCCACTGACCACTAGCAGACGTTGTAAACTCACATCACCTGATTTGTGGGTTTTTATTCTGACGTCTAATGATAGTGCAATAGGGTGAGCATGGATTCAGGTGACAGTGTCGGTCTCAGCCATGCAGTGGCAATGAAGTAATTTGCCGAGATTGTAAGAAACACAAAATAACACAAACTAACCCTCAATTGTATTGAGTTCTATTGATATAATTAGAGCTAAATTACGGCAAACGTCAATCTTGTTTTAAAAATAAAAACTTAATGAAACTTTCGCAGTTTCTTATTATTACGCTTAAAAAAGTATTATTGCAAATTTAAAGTGACATTGTACTTGAGACTAAATGGCTTCCCAGCACACAAATGTTTGACTGCATGGATTCGTTAGTTCAGAACTAATTCAGCCAAACATTTCGTGGTGCTATTGGCGAAAGGTTATAATGAAATTAGGCAATGTTCACTTTGGAAAATATTAGGCAGACGCCGCGCTGCAGTTTTTAATCACTGCGCAGCAAATTTGTTAACAGACTATTGCACACAAAATGGATGCTGTGAAACTTAATACTTGCATTTATCATGCTATTATATATGCAGTTCAGTGCTATAACTACACATGTTAAATATCTGTGTTGTGTAGTTTTTTTTCTTTCTAGGCTTTAATTGCGTGTTGGTACAAGTAATCCCGTTTTTGTTTCTGATTGAGCCATCCTCGACCTAATCCAGTCAGTAAGGTGACATAACATTTATCAAGCTTATTCAAGTGGCTTTGTAACAACAAAATTATATGTTATGGCTTGGCTGTAGCTAAACCATGTTTATCACTCTTGTCATATCTTCACCCACGCTTATCTCGCTTGTCACCCACACGTTTCACCCAAAGCACTCGCACACCCAGTGGTGGCGTTAGGTAAGCGCGGGGCCTAGTGCCAGCAATGACCCCGCGGGGCCAGAGTACTAGTAAAGATCGCTAAGCACCAGTATGCTATGGTATTTAAAAATATGAAATATCTTGATTATTGTGTAATTTTAATACCGCGTGTCACCTTTTTATTAAATTATTACAAGTTCATTATTTTCTCTGGTCTATAAACAACGGTTTATAAAAGGGATTGGTTGAATGGTACATCTGACCTATTTTCCGCTAACGGTGTAATGCTTTCAAAGGCGTCTAGAGCTACGCTACGGAATTTGACCTTCAAAAAGGATTACAAGAGTGCCTCTTTCGTTTCTTTACAATCGTTTCCAGCATACGTTCTACCATCCACTCTTTGGTTTTACATGTATAGGCTATTAACCAGGACGAGACATGTTCAGGACCGAAACGCGGGGCCTACCTAAGCGCGGGGCCTGGGGCAGTCGCCCCAGTTGCCACCCTCAAACGCCGCTCCTGCGCACACCCACGCTAATCCCCCTTAAAGTGATTTCTTGCAATATTCCCTAAGTTTTAACCAGACACAATACAGTAGTATTTGTCTTAGTAATAAAAAAAACCCAACAAAAACTCGGATACGAAGGCGACTCAATGAACGAATTAATTTCGTATCTCAAGGTAATACTGTAGTTGCTCAACCACACTTATAACCACATACATTCAGCCAAAAACTACACTTTCTATTGACGTCTTGATACATGGTACGATTATAGTAATGTGTCTCGCATTTTCTATAGTCACATAATATCAAATATATTCGAAGGTATAATAACATAAAATATTTATGGGTGAGGTTTATGAAAATAAACTTTATCGTATATTGGTAACTATTTTCTTTCTTGTTTTAACGGGTGAAAACTTAGAATAAGGTCTCTCCCTTTATAAAAATTTACATAGTTACGTGGATAATAGTTGACTAGATGTGAAGCAAATTTAATTTAATTTGAGACTGGTAAGATTTTATAAAATTCCCTTTGGACCAACCAAGCGTCATGTTCCCTCTAAGGTTCGTTGGTGCGTGTGCAAAGTAATGAAATACTTGTGAAAAGTTTCACATCATTCATTTTTTGTGTGCAATATTTTAACAAATTCGCTGCGCGGTATTTCTAAAGGGCTGTGCGGCGTCGATCAGATATCTGAGTGGCTTAAAGGGAACACTGATCACTGCACTATAAATACTATAATATTATTTTAGCGACTCTCGTTTAGGTTTCAGTAATTCAATGCTACTTTCAGATGCATTTTTAAAATTTCTTATTGTTGAACTGGTGTAAGTTTAAAGAAGAAGTGTAGCTTCACTTAGGTCTATGTTAAGTGATTGAGAATTTCAACAATAATTTCATCGATTGAAATACACTACGACAAAATCGTCAATAATGTTGGGTCGGAAGTTGCACGTTCTGCAAAGGACAAAAATCACAGAAAAAAGTCACAAGTTTTTCTATTTATAAAAGTATCATAAAAAGTCTTAATTCGAGAGAAGTCAATAGTTATCATTATTATTTTATGTTTAGGTCGGGGTCCTGGTCAAGACGCTCCATATGCATGGGTGTCTTAACATGTTGAAAGCCAATAAAATTATGTTGTATTTATATCTTGGAAAAAGTATGAGGTTAAAACCGGCTGAAAATGGAGTGAATAATAAGACTAAGATTAAAATTAACCAATATGTAAATATTTGACAAAGAGTATAGCTAACATTTTTTTCCTTTAACTTCAATTTACATGTGGTCGGGGAATAATGTGTTGAATTCTGTTGTATTTTTTAATTTATGTATATTTTTATGACCAATATTATGGTGTGAAATAGTTGACCCTAGTACTAACATCTTCTGGGCCCCAGCCCTCATCCTGTCCAGGACAGACACAATCTGCGGGACTTCCTAGTACAAAGCTATTTATCAACTTCCCCTCTGAGTTGGTGACTAAACCATGCAGTCTTCCCTAATGGGGTGTTCATACAAAACAGCTTTTGTTTTAGTAACCACAACCTAGCAAAATACATAGTGAAACTTACAGTCGCATATCAGATCAAGTAGCTGAACATCCTAGATCTAGATCAATTACCCAAGATAAACAATGTTCTGTGTCAAGAAAATTCCACAATGACGTGACCATATAATGTGTTAAATGGCCTTTTTATCACTGTTTTTCTCTCCTGCACTAACACATAATACATTTGGAATCAATGGTGGAATCAATGTTGAGAATAAACTTATTCAAGATAATGGAACCCTTACACCACATTGGATCTATGTGTTGTGTTCTCTCTGCCACGTTAAAGCCTCACTCCGTCCACACTTCCCTTCGACTTTATAATTCTCTCGTATTACTCAATGTTTTTGTTTTATCTTCTTAGTTTTAATTTTGTGTTTGTTCGCTGAAGAAGGATGTTTGTCTATGCTTTTTTTTTTTTTGAGGTCTTGTTGGACTTCCACTTCAATATCAATTGATGTCTATCCAGTCTGTTTGGAGCCCCTGCCCACTTGTAACCTGTGATGTTTGTGTAAATTGTATTTATTTAGTTGATGTAACAAAAACAAACATGGGCTCCCGGAACCAAGCATTACAGTAGGAAATCCTCAAAACGTGTTTAGATTTGATAATGGATCATGATGGATATGTTTGCAAAGTTTGATCAATATCAACTCATTCATTTAGAAACATTTGTTGAACAAACAAAAAATAAATATAGTAAATAAATAAACAGCGGAAGAGACATTTTTTCCTTTTAAAATCCATTGCCTTTCCTACATATGATTTTTTTGTGATCTTTTTTTTCCATAACATTTTCCCTCCAATAGACTTGTATTTTAACGTTATTTCCTTCAGTTTAGCCCAAAATGCAGAGGTCAGGGCTTACGTCAGGGGTGTCCAATGTCCAAACTTAATATAACTATGACCACATTTTATGAAGTAAAATTACGTGGGGCATGGATTATGATAATAAGCTAAGATGACAAACGTTGTTGCTGAGATACAGGATTTTTCATTTTTAAATTAATGAACAGTAATATTTTGTTGTAAGAAACGTGACAATAATTTTCAGTATCTTATCTGTAAAGAAATAGCTCAAGTTGGATAAATAATGGCCAAAATATATAATAAAAAACATCATTTTATACCAAGTACCTCACAATCAATAAAATGAGTTGAAATATAGCTATGGCCTAGAAGGTGTTGTAAACTGTGATGTAAATAATGTCTTTAAGTAAACCTATGCTGCCGAGATTATTATAAATTGTTAATGGGGTTTTGCGCAATAGATATGATTCTGTTGGTTTGGTGCACGGTGCATTGTTATATTGAACAGGTTCTAATTTAGGACAAGTGTTGTCGTCTGTGACGTATGATGGTTAAGTATAGGTATAGTAACTAGTTGCACCATAGAAGTTGAAAGAGAAGCAAGTTCAAGTAGCTAGGAGTTATATTTTAAATTTGTGTTATTGAATTTTTTGCATTGTCTTGAATCGAATTAGTAACAATACTATTAGACAGTAACATATTATAACTAATCCATTTTTTTCCGAATAAGAAAATAAACAATATTGTGACATGAATGCTGCCATCAGATGCCCACGAATTTCGTTAGCATAACAGCGCATAGCGTGATCGGCTTTTTGCAATTAATTTCCCCGTTGGTAAACAAATAAAACGCCATCATTGACAATATCGCATTTAGCACTCAAACTAGCAAAAAATCTTTTTATTGTATGTGTAATGTCATATCAGAAGAAAAAACTCCACGATTTAATTATAATTAATCATTTTAAATGAAGCCAATAGTATTTGGCCCGGGGGTAGAACTTAGGACACCACAACCTTACATGGTCTAGTTACCACCATTAAATGGAACATTTACAATTATTCCAAAATTGCCACCTAGTTTCCATGATTTCTGGTATAAATATAACGCTTTTCTGCAATTGTTTCGTGTTTTATCTTCTTTTCTAATTAGTTTTAAATCAGTTATTTGTGATTAAACTTTATGTCTCCACATTCAGAATAACCTATGATTGACAAGTACGCGTGAATGGCTTAGTATTAAGCATCGCATTTGTCATTGTTTATTTAAATATAGCATTCGAACTTGACACACGCACGCACACACAAACATACACACACACACACACACACACACACATATATATATATATATATATATATA
>MUZC01000105.1:107551-164463 GCA_002072015.1 Radix auricularia
AAAAAACTTAAATACTTTGGAATCTCAGGTCCCTTACATCACTGGATCCAAGATTTCCTATTGGGTAGGGAGCAAACTGTAATAATTAATGGATCTAAATCTACACCAATAAAGGTTAACTCAGGAGTTCCACAAGGAACTGTCCTAGGTCCCTTACTATTTTTAATTTATATAAATGACTTACCCAACAATATCTCAACAGGAACTAAAGTTAGGTTATTTGCTGATGATTGTATAATCTATAGAACAATCAAGTCAGAACAAGATAGCAAAATTTTACAAAAAGACTTAGATGAATTAATAAAATGGGAAACTAACTGGAGTATGTCCTTCCACCCAGAAAAATGTCAACTGCTAAGAGTAACAAAGAAAAAGAAACAAATAAATTCAAAATACTTCATTCATGGAAAAGAACTAATCCAAACTAAAGATGCAAAATACTTAGGAGTCATAATAAATGAGAAACTATCTTGGAATCCCCATGTCAATGAAGTTATTAAAAATCAAACAAAACCTTAGGCTTTATAAAAAGAAACTTTTACAAATGTAACAAAGATATAAAACTGAAATGCTACCTCACCCTGGTGAGACCTATACTAGAATATGCATCTTCTGTATGGGACCCATCCACCAAAGAAAATATTGATAAGTTAGAACAAATCCAAAACAGAGCTGCCAGATTCATTACTGGAGAATATTCAAAACTGACAAGAGTAACACCATTAGTTAAATCATTAAACCTTGAAACACTAGAGGATAGAAGAACCAAGAGTAAATTAGTAATTATACATAAGGCAATTAATTCTAATTTAGAAATACAACACAAAGATAACTTAATACAACCCTCAAATAGACATAAAGATAAAAACACCTTTCTTATTCCATATGCAAGAACAAATACATACAAGTTTTCTTTCTTTCCGTCCGGTATTCGGGCGTGGAATGGGTTGCCTGAAGAAACCAGGAAAGCCAACACTTTATCATCATTTAAAACTCCAGTAAGAATACAGGACTAAACACATACCATAGAAATACGTAGGACGCAATAATCTTATGTACAGAAGGAGCGTCTGTAACATATAAGATAAGATAAGCGAAAGAAGGTAAATGAATTTAAATGACAAACTGAAGCTGGTGTGAAAATCTCAATGCCTCAAAATCAGGTCAACTATTTACAGAAGTAGAACATATGAAAGTATGTGACTTCTTGTGTTCAGTAAAAAAAAAAAGAAATAAATATACGTATTAGCTAAGCGGGTTTGAGAGAAAGCAAAGTTGATTGAAAAAAAGTAAGGTCGTGTTGTATTGTACATTGCCATCTATGAAAGTAATGACACGCCTTACACTGCAAAGCTCACCGTCTTCATCCTAGGATATCAAGAAATATTTGACATGAAATACATGCAAGTGACAATGACGGGAAAAGGCATCTCTGACAACGACGGGAAAAGAAATATCTGACAACGATGGAAAAGACATCTCTGACAACGACGGGAAAAGACATCTCTGACAACGACGGGAAAAGACATCTCTGACAACGACGGGAAAAGACATCTCTGACAATGACGGGAAAAGGCATCTCTGACAACGACGGGAAAAGAAATATCTGACAACGATGGAAAAGACATCTCTGACAACGACGGGAAAAGACATCTCTGACAACGACGGGAAAAGAAATATCTGATAATGACGGGAAAAGACATCTCTGACAATGACGGGAAAAGACATCTCTGACAACGACGGGAAAGACATTTCTGATAATGACGGGAAAAGACATCTCTGACAATGACGGGAAAAGACATCTCTGACAATGACGGGAAAGACATTTCTGATAATAACGGGAAAAGACATCTCTGACAATGACGGGAAAAGACATCTCTGACAACGACGGGAAAGACATTTCTGATAATGACGGGAAAAGATATCTCTGACAATGACGGGAAAAGACATCTCTGACTACAACGGGGAAAAAAACTCTGACAACGACGTAAAAAGACATCGCTGACGACTGACAAAATTTAGTCAACATGAGCCTGTCTTAGGACACATATAATGGAGAATAGGCGACATGCGATGAAAAGGGGATTAGTTGGAAGGATGCGGTTATATAGGCAAGAAATTTGAATTATTTAATTGATAGCAAATACCTGTATCATTCATTTAATGAACACTTTGAAACAAACCATCACTTATAGGAGCCAATGGTTTGAATCACCGCCATTTCCAGGAAACAGATTCGAGACTGACTACATGTCTAGACTAAATATGGGATGCAGAAAAACAGTTCACTCATCGATCGCAAAAAATAATTTAACAAATTTTTAAGGTTAGCTCTATTTCATTTTGTATAAAATCACTGATCTCGGCGTCTTGACCTAGAAGCCCCAGAAGGTACTTAGAAATAGTACGTGAACATGTTCAGTTGAAGCTTATAAAAATGCATAGAGATATTTTTTTAAAAATATGACGATGTGGGGCCGGCACAATACACTTATTTTATTTCTAAAGTGATGTCATTTACATGCTGCTCAAACCCTGTCTTATCCTATACGATTCGGCCACGATTTGTTGTATCTTACGCCGATCCATGGCTTATATTTAGCATTTTTATTAGAGTTTTTTTTAAAAATTTTTATATAGTGTTTATTTATTAAGGCTATTTAAGACTACACATTCCATCGAAAATGCCAGTCGTCCAAAAGGAAGATTTGTTTTTTTTTTAAATTGTGAATAAAACAATAAAAAATGTTTTATCCCTTTGTCTGCCTGAGTGTTTTTTTTTTTTTTTTTTTTGTTGCATTACATTTCTAAGTTTAGAATTTTCGCGAGCAATGAATCTTGCAGTTTTACTTTTTTTATATTTTTTATTTTATTTTATTTTATTTATTTTTTAAAAATTTGTTATAGTTTCTTTTTGTTTTCTTTGGTAATTGGGTCCCATACAAAATTTCATACTCTAGTATAGATCTGACTTAAGGAGGCAATATAGTTTTATATTTTATTACATTTGTAAGCGTTTCTTTTTATACAGCGATTATAAGATTTGGTTGGATTTTTTTTTTTTGTAATTTAGACTTTAATTTAGACGTAAATTTCATGACATTTCTCATTTATTCCTAAGCGTCTTTTGTTTGGTTCAGCTTTAGCTGTTTTCCGTTTGGTTGCGATAATTTGTTTCATCCTCTTTGATACACTTAACAGTTGACACTTTTCTTGATGGAAAGACAAACTCGAATAAGTAAAAAAAAATTAATTCATCTTTTTGTAAACATTTCTTAATTCATTTTTTAAGATAAGCCGTTATTTGTTTTGCAGATTTACATCCATTAATTATTATGGTCAGTTCATTGGCCATTAGAAAATCGTGAATCTCCTGGTGTAAGGGACCAGAGATGCTAAAAAAAAAAAATTTAAAAACATTGTAAATGAAAAAATTGGGCTTTATCAATTGCTTTTGAAAAGTTCAGTAATGTTGTTTTTTGTTGTTTTTTATTATTCTCATCTAATCTTTTTGACAATTCATCAAATGAGTCCATTTAATAGGACCTGAAGGGGTCTGCTTTCTTAAAACCATGTCTGTTGATGAGGGCAGAGGATATTGTATTTTTTCCAGGTGATTAACTATATTACAATACATAATTACAAGTAATCCTAGTAAGTGAATTAGGTCTATTGTTACCAGGCTCTTTTATATATATTTTTTTAAAAAATATTATTTTAAGATAACAATTTAAACAATAGCTTTTTTCCAAACATGTGTCACCTTACCTTGGTTTAGAAAGGCTTGGAGAGATACCCAAGGATGGAGAAAGTTCATTGTTTACTTCATGTTGTAGTAACAATAAGGTCTGTTTATTTTTCAGTTTATTATTATTTTATGCCACTTTTTAATCCCTTATATTAACTTCACCGACAGCTCTCTCTCTCTCTCTCTCTTTCTCTCTCTCTCTCTCTCTCTCTCTCTCTCTCTCTCTCTCTCTCTCTCTTTCTCTCTCTTGGTCCGGTGAAAAAAACAAAAGTAAAAAACGATCCACTTTCCGTGATGCTATCGAGCTGAAATTTTGCACATGGACTCGTGTCACCTAACTTTGCATTGTTTCAAATGTGAGGTCGATCGAATGTACCGTATTTAAATTAATGCACTTTTAATTTATCTCTATATAACTGTATGGTAGCCATCTCTTGTTGTTGACACCCACGTGTTTGCGGAGTTCAGTCCAACCATCGGTGACCACTCCCCACCCGTCCCCATTTTACAGCAAGGGGAGTTCAGTCACGTTCAGTCTGTAAATGTTTGTAGCGCGGTGCATATTATTTTTGAATATAATCAATACTTATCTTATATGTTACAGACGCTCCTTCTGTACAGAAAATTATTGCGTCCTACGTATTTTAATATTCTAGTTTTTAGTATTTTAGTTCTGTCTAATATATATTAGGGATTTATAGTCAAAAACATTGTTTTGACCGGTTGTTTTTATTACTACAGCTAAATTACCTATTTATTATATCATGTCAATATTATATATTTTTTTAGATTTTCTTGGGACTTGAAATGAAAATGCTGGTGCGAAAAATGGGTTGAGATGGTTAGATTTGTCCTCACTATCATCATAGGTTTTATTGTTTGGGCCTTTTAATATGGTTATTCCTGTAGATTCCATATTTAAGCCTAAATAAATTCTCACGTGGTTAATTGTCCTTATAAATTACTTAGTTTAGACATTCATGCTGGAAGTTTATGCCACGTTTTTGCTTAAAATGTTTAAATTTTAGCTATCTTTTGTATCATATGTTTTCATTTTTTTTTTGCTTAAAATTTTGTAAATTGACTTTCTCTGTTTTTTAAAGTTCTATAATCATTTTTTTTAGGATCAAGCATTAGTTGATTTTATTTTATGTTGGTTTTGTTTGCAGAAACTCATCAAGCATTGGTTTTTTATTTGTTTTTAAGGATTTCCAAATATCTTATTCTGCGCTATTTGTGTTGTAATGACTTAGAAAATGTTTTTGGACGTCTGTCCCTGTTTGGTGTAAGTTTTTAAATTACATTTATTACAGAGATAAATGAGTATTGTAATTTTTTTGTAAATAATAAATCCTGAGTGTCAAGAGAATATTTCGTATCCTTAAACTACTTCTGGTCATTTGAAGAAATTAATCAAGAGTTTGATTTTTCCTAATAGTTTATCCTATCTGTTATAATAGCTCCTTCTATACTCAAGATTATTTCGTCCAACGGTTATAAATGGTTTATGTATACTTTTGTTTTATTTATTCGAGTTTTTAGCATTATAAAAACACGTCTAGCCACAATCGGAAGTAAGCAGCAGTTTCCTTTTGAAGCATTTTTTTCTTCTAAGTTTTTGTTGTGTATTGCATTAATGAAAAGCAATTTCATTTCTGTAATTTATTGATGTTGTTCTATGGAACAGTTGTTTCAATGTATGTCAGGGAGATTTAAACCTCCTTTCGTCCAAATTATAGTCGTTTTATGATTTATTTAATAAGTATCAATTAGTTGCACATACCTTCTGCACATACGTGTTAGGTGGTCTATACGTTGCTGAAGTGCTGACTTAGGTGTACTGATTTTACAAAACACTGACAATATATAACTATTTCATTGTATTGCAATTTCTTCTGATTTTACAGCTGGTAAGACCCTTTTGTGATCATCCGATGAGTAGTTTGTAAGAATGTTATAGTTACTATAAGGTTTGTCATTTCTGAGACCTGAAAACGCCTAATCCATTGTGTAATGATGCTATTTTTAGACACAAGTTTAGTATAACAATGTTTTAAGCATACATGGAGAATTATCAATACCTTCTTGAAATTTTTGGCAAAGTAAAATTTCGAACCATTGCTTTCTTGATCAAGTTCAATAAACTAAAGCTGTCGTTAATAAACGAAGAATTAACAAATAGCTGTTAAGATAACTCCTTCTCAATGTACCCACATACTACATATTGAATCATAAATTAAATTTGCCTACCTTAAAAAATGGATATTTCTATTAATAGATTTCCACTATAATATGACAAGAGATATGAATAATTTGGTTTCGTCATGTTTCAGAACCTGCAATTAGGTTTTTTAACTTCGTTTTTTTAATGAGTTCTTCTAAATATGTATTTTAAAAAATATTTTAGGCATATTATAATTTGGTTACACATATCTAAGGGGGCAGCTGTGTTCTATAAAGCATATGAACAATACATCTCACACGATAAGACATGTTACTGATGAAAAAATGTAGTCCATTTTATTGACATGGAGCATTACTTCTAACATAATCTTGCATCAAAGAAGTGATACCGAAAATACACCTCTGACTAATTGGAATGAGTGATTAACATGAGTTTGGCAATTTTTGTTTTTTTACTGTTAAAGTGTTCATTTCAGTTTAAGTTCATATTATTTTTTTTTAGTATGAGGTTTTTGCATGTTTATCCCGCTAGACCTGCAAACTTAAATGTGATTTGAGTTTTAGCAGGTTAGAAATTGCGTTTGACACTCATACTTTGAAGCTATGATTGTTATTCTCTTGTACAAAATTATTTACACGTGGCCGATTTATGGATGTTTTTAAATACATAATTTATTTATTTCATTGGGTTTTGTATTTTTGTTAAATCAACATTGAATAAATAAGACAATATTTGAAGAATTATATAATGCTCATTAAAAATCTTTCATTTTAATCCTCATATTTCCATTTTTCAATACAACATTTAGTTACATCAACAATATTCTATTTCCCTGACACACAAGTAAATATTGTGGAACGCACAATTTGAACCTAACTCACTCCAGTTATTTATAGAGTCATAGCGAAGCCAGTAATGCGCTTACCCCACAAGCTCATTAAGCTTGAGGCTCACGTTAAGCCACAACAAAATTTTTGATGTATGACTATTGCTAAAAAAATATTAAAAAATAACGCTGACTAGGAGAGGTGATGGGCGCCGCCAAACCCCCGAGAATGTCCTAATGGAACCATTAGAACCCCCAACGACCGCACCGAAATTGGGGGGATTTTAATCACAAAGTTGCTTAGTGCTTTATGCGATGATCAATAATAATGATTTCATAAATACTTTTTAATCAAAAGGAAATGAAACCATGTTTATAATTAGGGGAAACAGGAAATAACGCGCCAAACTAGAGTGCCAGCAATGCAAGAACTTCCTATTAATTGTTATTTAATAGAGTAAACATTCTAAAAAAGCACTTTCTAAGAATCCCAAAGTAGGCCACCCCAACAATTGTAACTTCCATGAACGTATATCAGAATCCTTATGTCCCCTACTGTGGCATGTTTGTAGTGAAAAGTTGGTTTCTTTCCTGACATTGTTTTCACCAGTGATTCTTTTTCTCAGAGAATTATAAAATGTTCAAATATTAGATAACGAAAGTGGCTTTTTACGTACACTTTTTAAAACAAAGTGATGATTAAAACACTTTTTTTTAAATTTTTAAGATTAATCTTTCTTTATATATAATTTACCAAGACAAGAACGAGTCGTGCGTAAATAAGAATGACGAATGACCCTTCCTAGGGTCAAACAATCACAGTTCATGGTTGGCATGCTATGGTAGTAAAGGGTAGGGGTGGGGGCAGGTACAACAACCGCTGTGCGCATGTGTCGAGACCAACAATTCGTCGGCCCTTCTCACCCCCCACACCAATCTTAACTCGCGCTTTTTTTTCTTTTTCTCGTGCTGCTGTTTGTGTCCGTTCTCTCTCTCTCTCTCTCTCTCTCTCTCTCTCTCTCTCTCGCCCCCCCCGGTTATCTGCACCATTTATGAGCAAGTCTACGGTGTGTATCTAGTTTTTTTTTTATTTTCAATTTTTCATTTGTAGTATTAGCTGGGTTTATTGTGCATGCTTATGTTATATATATTATTATTACGCAACAAAAGCTTTTATAATAGAACATTCCAGTGTCAGTGAATCAAGCAGCCAGCTACGAGGTTAGAAGTGTAACAGATACTAAAGTATCATGTTACATTATTTTCGTGCTCGTCTTGTCCCTGGAGCCTAGATGCTGGTCCAACGAATCTAACATCAGTGACGTGCATCTCCATTCCCACAAATATTGTTTGAAAAGAAATTATGGATCCGACACAATAGGAAGCAACAAAAGAAAACAAGGCCCAGTTCTGGGGACAATCGAAGTGTAATTCTGTCATTTCTTGTATTTCCTAACCTCCCCCTCCTCACTTCTCACCGCAAGAAAGGGGAAAATAAGAAGGAGGAAAAATGCTATTATTTTTCAAAGCCATAATTGTGAGCTATTTTTCTCTCCCCACACATGCAGGCTGTGCATCAATTACTAGTTACCTCGGTATGATAATCGATAGGACTACAAGACATCTGAAGCTAACAAGAGTCGGTGATAAGGGGATGGTAAACTAGGGGATGGGGTGCGGTTAGATCTGTGGCAGTGTCACGTGCCCTATTGTTAGGATGGCCGTTGTTGTATTGTAAGTATTACAAGCTGGGGTCGGCCCTTGAAGTATCGCGGCATTGTCTGCTATCGCCGTGCCTGTCTGTGTGTGCGCAGCTGGCTCACCCGAAAACACAACAAACATGACAGAGGATGATCATCTGAACTTGTTGACTCGTCTGACCATTTGGTGAGTTGGGTTTTAGAGTACAGCTCGTTTACATAGTGGCCTAAGCATTGGCTATTAATAGAGGGATGTTGTTGTAAACATGTAGTGAAGTGAGTAAAATGTGTTTTATAAGCTAGTGGATTAATTCACGACTTTAGGGACACGCCAGTTGAAAAGAGTTCAGATATTTATTACCCTTAATAGACTTTTTTTTTTTAAATGTAAAATAATGCTGCATTTTTTGTACAGGAAATGTCTTGATGAAATTTGTTATAATGGTAAACGTTAAATCGCAATGAAAGACATTATATACCTGAGGTTTATTATGAAATATATCTACTTTTTTTGTCTACAATAGTATAAGGTAGGTTTTAAAAAATGTGTATTTACACAGAACATGACTTGCCTGTAGCATGGACAGTTTGGTTTAGATTAGGTTGTTTATTCGGGAACTAAAATTTTTGTGAATTTCCAAATTTCTTCAGGTTTTTTTGGCTTGTGGAATATACTGTGACTGTGACAGTGTTCAAATTTAAGCCGGTCAAAGAAATGAGTGAGCTAATGATATCAGATTATTTAAGTAATGTTCGAAAAATATGTTATAAGGAAAGATATAAATGTAATAAAATCCAAAGTATGCTATTTGAGATAGCTTATAAAGGTATCACAACGATTTATATTTTATAAAGATTAATGGAGGATTTTTAAACATTGAAACTTATGAGAGCGGAAAATATTGTAAAAATAACCAAACTAATATTTTTTTTAAAAAAATAAAATTTAAATATAATAAAACGCAACATACATCGGTACTTTTTGCTAACAAACTTTAAAAAAATACAACAGAAATATATTTAAAGCACAGAGAGTAACAAACATTGTAACAAGACAAAGTTCCTTTTTTGGGAAGGCGGAATGAAAAACAGACTTGATTAGTATTCAACCGTCCACCATAACGAGCCATGAAATGGTTCTATATTTTAACCATATCTATCATAGTTCTTGTCTTTTGGCGGTTTTCAAGAATTATTTTTGACTACAGATAACAACTTAATATTTTCTTGTTTTTATGTCTACTCACTGTTTATTCATTGACCAGATGAATTATCCCTACTTGCTCCTTACAAACATAAGGTCGTAAAGCAAAATTTAACAGTTTAACGCGTCAAGATATTTTGGCTTCAAATCTGGCTGGATGGTCTGTAATATGATGACGTTATTGGACAATGTAACGTTCAAAGGTTTGACGGTGTGATCTCTGTGGCTTATAGCCAGTCAACTCGGTGCTGCTGACTACATGTATAGAGTAGATGAATACACAGCTGTGTTATACTGCGAACGTTGCTCTATGCGGACAGTGGTTTCATACGGAGATTGTATAGGTGAGGTGAGGGGGGCCTTTGTGATACATCTAGACATCAGTGTTTATAAGTTCAAAGTAGATATCCTACAGAGGAAAATGTGTCCTGTCGCGACATTTGTGTTATATCTGGACATTAGTGAACTATGTGCTCTATCGGGACTGATATTATAACGGGACAGTGATATTATATCGGGACAGTGATGCTGTATGGGGACAGTGATGTTATATCGAGACTGATGTTATATCGGGACAGTGATGTTATATCGGGACAGTGATGTTATATCGGGACAGTGATATTATATCGGGACAGTGATGTTGTATCGGCACAGTGATGGTATATCGGGACAGTGATGTTATATCGGGACAGTGATGTTATATCAGGACTGATATTATATCGGGAAAATGATGTTATATCGGGACAGTGATGTTATATCGGGACAGTGTTGATATATCGAGACTGATGTTATATCGGGACAGTGATGTTATATCGGGACAGTGATGTTATGTCGGGACAGTGATGTTATATCGGGACAGTGATGTTCTATCGGGATAGTGATGTTTTATCGGGACAATGATGTTATATCGGGACAGTGATGTTATATCGGGACAGTGTTGATATATCGAGACTGATGTTATATCGGGACAGTGATGTTATATCGGGACAGTGATGTTATATCGGGACAGTGAAGTTATATCGGGACAGTGATGTTATATCGGGACAGTGATGTTCTATCGGGATAGTGATGTTATATCGGGACAGTGATGTTATATCGGGACAGTGATGTATAACGAGACATTGATGTTATATCGGGACAGTGATGTTATATCGAGACTGATGTTATATCTGGACAGTGATGTTATATCGGGACAGTGATGTTATATCGGGACAGTGATGTTATATCGGGACAGTGAAGTTATATCGGGACAGTGATGTTCTATCGGGACAGTGAAGTTATATCGGGATAGTGATGTTATATCGGGACAGTGATGTTATATCGGGACAGTGATGTTAAATCAGGACAGTGATGTTATATCGGGACAGTGATGTTAAATCGGGACAGTGATGTTATATAGGGACAGTGATGTTATATCGGGACAGTGATGTTATATCGGGACAGTGATGTTATATCGGGACAGTGATGTTATACCGGGACAGTGATGTTATATCGGGACTGATGTTATATCGCGACAGTGATGTTATATCGGGACAGTGATGTTATATCGGGACAGTGATGTTATATCGGGACAGTGATATTATATCGGGACAGTGATGTTATATCGAGACTGATGTTATATCAGGACAGTGATGTTATATCGGGACAGTGATGTTATATCGGGACTGATGTTATATTGGGACAGTGATGTTATACCGGGACAGTGATGTTATATCGAGACTGATGTTATATCGGGACAGTGATGTTATATCGGGACAGTGATGTTATATCGGGACAGTGATGTTATATCGGGACAGTGATGTTCTGTCGGGACAGCGATGTTATACCGAGACATTGTTTTTATGTCTAGAAATTGTTGGCTTGTCGGGACAGTAGTGCAATGTCTGGTCATGTGTGTTATATCCAGACAATAACGATATATTGGGACAGTAACGTTTATAACGTAGTTGTATAGTTGGCTTATAACTGTAAATTACATAACTACTCAGTTGTCGTTTCCTTGTAACAAAGACCAAGTTATGTTTCATTTCAGTGTTAAATTGCTACCAGTTGCTACCGTATAGCACAGAAGCCTCTTCATTTAAGTGAGAATCATCCAAGGCGTTAAATAAATAACGAGAATCAATCCAACGGCGCGTTAACTTCATTAAACAGATGTGGAGCATACGGCTACCTTTAGCTGGAGTGAACATGCATAGAAGGAGACAGTAATGACCAGGGGATTAGTGTGGACGAAAGCTGGTTGGTTGACAGCTGTTACTGCCCATATGATATCAGAACAATTAGTTGTTGTTTTTAAACGTGTCGCGCTGTGGGGTCATCTGTTGTTTGTCATCGGATGTTGTCTGCAAGTTGAAGGGTTGGGGTGGATGATAATAGCTAAAGCGAAACGCATCTCTGCAGTCCTGGTTGCCATTATTTATGTATTTATTTTTGGCTAGTATGGGTTGAAGAGATGAGTAGCGAAGACGCCGGATTGTCCCACATCACCTCCCTCCCACATCCCCTCCCTCCCACTCCTTGGACACAATAACAACTCAGTGAACTGTCCTGTCAAGATTTTTAATAAATTTTTAATGCAACATTTAGTACTCCCGAAAGAGTAACAAGTCTTATCAATTATATTATTATCCTCCATTATTCTTCAGTTTATCCAGGACTCCCCCTTGTGTGCCTATAACCTCCCTTTCTTCCACCTCCCATCTAAACAATGCTGATATTTTACCTGGCTTCTCTCCTTCATCGATCGATTTCTTTATTTCTGCTGGAGTGTAAGCTCATTACATCCCGACCATCAATAATCAATATGACATTTGGCATTTGAATGACAGCGCTTCTCAGATTTGTATTGTTTATGTTGGAGTATTTTCTTCGTTTCAATGGGACACAAGAAGTTCTATTGAGAATATATTGGAGATGTTCTTCATGTAAGTTTTATAAACAACTCATAAACTTCATGTATTCTATAGTACAAAGGACGTGACTTGGAGAATGGTAAACCATTACAGTAAACACAGGGGAACGGATGACCTCTTATGTCAGTCTGGCCGGATGCAGGGTTTTGTTTAAGTTTGACTTTATGACTAGATGCCATTATGGTCTACTATTCCAGTGCGACATATTATAGATATAGCACTTGATTGCCATTATGATATAATACTACAGTGTGATAAAGTTTTAGTATAAAGGTGTGAAGTAATTGTGGCACACACTAACAAAGTGACGTGATAAATGAAATGATCCTCAATCAAAGCTATGCGTGTTAGCATTCAGGAGATTAAAAATATTTTTAAAAACTTCTAAAGTTTTGCAAGCACCACTCACATAATGCTTTGTCCAAAAGACATACAATTAGGATTTATTCCAATACACACATTTAAGATTTAGTCCAATACTCACATTAACGCTTTAGTCCAAAACACACTTTTATGATTTAGTACAATACACAGATTTATGATTTAGTCCAATACACAGATTTATGATTAAGTCCAATACACAGATTTATGATTTAGTCCAATACACAGATTTATGATTAAGTCCAATACACACGTTTATGATTTAGTCCAATACACACGTTTATGATTTAGTCCAATACACACGTTTATGATTTAGTCCAATACACAGATTTATGATTTAGTCCAATACACACGTTTATGATTTAGTCCAATACACTGATTTATGATTAAGTCCAATACACACGTTTATGATTTAGTCCAATACACAGATTTATGATTAAGTCCAATACACACGTTTATGATTTAGTCCAATACACTGATTTATGATTAAGTCCAATACAAACGTTTATGATTTAGTCCAATACACACGTTTATGATTTAGTCCAATACACAGATGTATGATTTAGTTCAATACACACGTTTATGATTTAGTCTAATACACACGTTTATGATTTAGTCCAATGCTCACATTTATGATTTAGTTCAATACACAGACGTATGATAAAGTCCAATACACACGTTTAGAATTTATTTCAATACACAGATTTTTCTTTTGTCCAGTGATAGCGGACCTATGGCACATGTGCCACAGTCGGCAAGCAGAGCCTCATCAGGTGGCACGAGCGCGAATAAAATATAACTTTCTTAATGAACCAAGCTAAGCCAAACCCCCTTTTGGGGGGTTTCATTGGAGTGTTGGCACTTTGCTATAAGTGGGTTTTGGTTACATTTTGGGCACCCAGCCCCAAAAAGCTTGGCCACCACTGTTCTAGCCCAATACATACTTAAAGGCTTCTTTTGATCATAAATACGGGGGCTCTTTAAACCCCATAAGTAAAGAAATTAAGAAACAAAAGAGAAATTTTTTTTAAAACGTAAAAAAAAACAAGTTTTTCACTATAAATCCTTTATATACCATTAGATGAAGATTAAAGATTCAATTTCACATAGAATTTTAAAAAGGTCAATCAAGGTCATTATACACCACGTTTGGTTAAGATACAAACAATTTGTATACACCTCATATAGGCAACAACAATATTAAGCGCTCCCAGGCCCAATTGGCGCAAGAGATTAACTTTAAAATACCTGTTTATTTCAATCGAAATCATGATATATATTTCTTTCAATATCTTTCAAGGTTGTTTTAAACCAGAATGGAAATAAAGTGTTAAACGCTTACGAATATAAAGATTTTGGGCCCACCGCCCCAAAGGAATGGACATTAGGGGTTGAACGCAGTGTGGTATTTTAATATGGGTTATAAAATATATATGTATTAAGTTTGGTCAAGATCCGTTCATTTTCCAAGAACCTAAAACTTAAACTAATTCGAATATAGCTCATTTAAGAAGAAAAAAAACATTAAAGGTTTCCGGTCCCCCATGAGTGTCAATTTTCAAAAGGTTTTTTTCTCACAAACTATCCCGGAAGCGTACGACATTTTAATCGTGATCGGATGAATGGTTTTGTAAACTATAAAGGACAAGCATACATACATACATACATTAATTTTTATATTATGTATATGAACGTTAATGTGCCAATACCTACTGACTTAAGCTCTGTTCCAGTATACAATCAGCTGCAGACATGGGCAATGCAAAAGTCATGTACGAAAACATCAAAAAAGCAACTGGCCCCTTGACGTCAAAAGCTGCTCCCCTAAAGTCCAAAAGTGGAGAAATTATTCAAGACCAGGCAGCACAGCTAAAACGGTGGGTTGAGCATTATCTGGAATTGTATTCAGCAGTTACCACATTCTCCAGCAACGCTCTAGATGACATCCCAGATATGCCACTCATGAAAGAACTTGATGTCGTGCCCACACAGGACGAGCTGAGCAAAGCAACTGACAGCCTAGCTTGTGGAAAAGCGCCTGGGAATGATGGAATACCACCAGGGGTTCTAAAGAGTGGCAAGACAGCTTTACTCCAACCATTGCACGAGATTCTGTCCCTCTTCTGGGAACTGGGCTACATCCTCCAAGACCTAAATGGTGCAAATATAGTGACACTATAAAAACAAATTGATAGGAGTGATTGCAATAATTATCGCGGCATTTCACTCCTTAGTATTGTAGGAAAGGCCTTTGCCCGTGTTATACTAGCACGTTTACAGAGCCTAGTATCCCGTGTCTATCCAGAATCTCAGTGCGGTTTCCGGTCCGGTCGGTCTACCATAGACATGGTGTTCTCCATACGACAGCTCCAGGAAAAATGCAGAGAGCAGCAGATGCCACTATACATTGCCTTTGTGGACCTTACAAAAGCCTTCGACTTCGTCAGTCGCAACGGGGTATTCCGAATACTGGCAAAAATTGGCTGTCCCCCTCACCTACTTGCCATCATCAGACAGTTCCATGAAAATATGCTTTGCACAGTGCAGTTCGATGGAGCTAAGTCAGAGGCCTTACCAGTCAGCGGCGGAGTTAAACAAGGATGTGTACCCGCATCAACACTCTTCGCAATATTCTTCTCTGTACTTCTTCGATACGCTTTCAAGGAAAGCAGTGAGGGAATCTGGTTACATACCAGAGCTGATGGAGGACTTTTCAACACTGCCCGCCTCCGAGCCAAGACCAAAACGACGGATGTCCTAATTCGAGAGCTACTATTTGCGGATGATGCGGCACTAACAGCACATACAGAATCTGGTTTGCAACAACTCGTGTCAAGCTTCTCCAATGCCTGAAAAGAATTTGGTCTGCAAATCAGCTTGAAAAAGACAAACATCTTTGCCCAAGACACTCGACCTCCTCCTACCATAAATATCGATAGTGAAAACTTGGAGGTTGCGGACAGCTTCACCTACTTGGGATCCAAGGTCTCCAATACACTGTCCATTGAAGAAGAAATAAATAGCAGAATTGGCAAGGCATCTGCAACAATGGCTAAACTAAATAAGCGGGTCTGGCAAAACACTATGCTAACGGAGAAAACCAAACTGTGCGTCTATCGAGCCTGTGTCATCAGTACACTACTATATGGGAGCGAGACATGGACCACTTATACATCACATGAGCGCAAGCTTAACAGCTTCCATTTGAGATGCCTGCATCGCATCCTTGGTATTAAATGGCAAGACAAAGTTCCTAATAGTGAGGTCCTAACGCGTGCCAATACCCAAAGCATGTTCTCAATTCTTAGTGAAAGACGCCTGAGGTTGCTAGGACATGTCAAAAGAATGAGCTCTGGTCGCATCCCAAAGGACCTCCTATATGTGAACTTGCTTTAGGAAAGAGGAAAACAGGTCGCCCACGCTTGCGATTTAAAGATGTCTGTCAAAGGGACATGAAAGCAGCCAAAATACATACAAGTGACTGGGAGTGTAAGGCAGAAGACCGATCTACGTGGCGCACAATTGTCAAAGAGGGCGTCATAGTAGCCGAGGAGCGAAGAATGGAGGAGGCTGCAAACAGAAGAGCTATGAGAAATGCCAAAACATTTGGAAGCACAGAACTCGTGTGTAAAAACTGTGGTAAAGACTGTCACTCAAGGATAGGACTGCACAGCCACTCGAGAAAATGCAACCCAACCCAACGGTGATGCACCATCGTCTCGCGAGTCGGAAGGAAGCCGATAGATGTATATTCATTTTTTTCTGATGGTCATTGTTCAAAATAAAGAGATTGAATCTGAAACATATTTATTTTTGAAACTTACGCCCCAAAAGAATGGACATTAGGGGTTGAACGCAGTATGGTATTTTAATATGGGTTATAAAATATATATGTACTAAGTTTTGTCAAGATCCGTTCATTTTCCAAACTAATTTGAAAATAGCTCATATAAGAAAAAAAACATTAAGTGTTTCGGCCCCCCATGAGTGTCAATTTTCAAAAACGTTTTTTCACACAAACTATCCCGGAAGCTACTACATTTTAATCGTGATGAATGGTTTAGTGAGCTATAAAGGACAAACATACATACATACATTAACTTTTATATTATATATATTGATTTTTTTCTGCTGAACATTTGTTCAAAATTAAGAGATTGAAGCTGAAATATATTGATTTTTAAAACGTCCGTCATTTATGACGGGTGATACCCTAGTGTTCATAATAATATGCATGGCAAAACAATCCGAAAATACAAAATTCTAGTTATGTCTCGTAAAACGTGTCTAACATAATGCGCACAGATCGTGGATATATTTTTAAAAGGTACTTTCAATGTAATGCGCACCTTATTGCGCGACATAAAAGGTTGTTGAACATATTACGCACCACAACACTCTATCTAAAAAAAAAAATTATATAAAGAGATAAACAAAATAATTTTAAAATTCGATAATTCAATTAAAGTACATTTGATAGATTTGAAATTTTGATACATCATTTTTATCATTGGCATGAGTCGGCCTGCAAAATTTCAGCTCGCTAGCTTACGAGAAAGTGGGTTTAAAATATATCCAAAGTTTTTTCAGCAAGGTCGCACGGTCGGTCGCACGGCTCAGACATCACAAGTTAATATAAAGGATTTAACAAGAAAAAAGTCAGTTTCTTAAAATAATCGGAAGGAATAGGTCATAAATGCTATTTTTTTAGTTTTTTTTTTTTGGGGGGGGGGTTAAAAAATTATTTTTTTTTACATTATGCTTATTTGTAACCAGTGCTCAACTATGTATATCTTTAAAAATATATCACCTTTACTATTTTACGATGTAGATTGAAGGAAAGTCAATGTTATATTGAATTTTCTTATTTTAACTTCACCGTCTTGTCTGTCGTGATTTCTGTCTAGCTTGGTCCAGTTTACAAAAGTAAAACATTACTCACTTCCCGTAATGCTATTGAGCGGAAGTTTTCCAAAAAGACTTTTGTCACTTAAAAATGCATTTTTTAAATATTTCAGATCGCTCGAATGTACGTAATTAAATTAATGAATTTTTAGTTTATCTCTATGGATATCTATGTAGCAAGTGTAGCCTTCTGCTATAGTTAACCTCCACGGGTCACTGGAGCTAACTCCAGCCCTCGATGTACCAGGGATCTGTCGCGCGGTGCGTATTATATTGAACAAAATCAATACCTTGAGTTTTGTCTCATATATAAGGGAGTTATACTAAAAAAAACTTTGTCTTTGCGGGTTGTTTAATTAAACATTTTAAACGTTCCTGAGTTTAACACTAATTTTAAAAATTTATTTAAAAACATATAATATAAATGAAGTTGAAATAATTGATAGAAATTTCAAAAAATAATATGCTGCCTTTCACACTGATCCTTCTGATATTGACTTCACAGTCCAATTGATGCAGGAGTGCATTGGTGAGGTAAAGTCTTGGATGACTTTAAGCAAGCTCAAACTGAATGATAATAAGACAGAAGCACTCCTAATAAATTACGCAGTACTTTGACTCTTCCGAATTCTATTCAAGTGGCTAGTTCTGATATAATGTTCAAAACACCAACTAGGAATCTTGGCTACATTATTTCTGACAACATGTCTACCAACAACTTTATCAATAACATCTGTTTCTCTTCCTTTACTGCTATTCGTCAGATCAGCTCAATCCGTCATTACTTAAAAGTTAGTCCAACAAAAACTCTAGTCTGTGCACTTGTTCTAGCTCGTATTGATTACTGCAGTTCTCTTCTGTCAGGTGCGCCAAAACAATGCATTTAAAAATCATAGAGAGTTTAAAATTCAGCTGCCAGATTAGTTCTACAAGCAATAAAACATGACCATGTTACTCAAGCCCGAATCGTTTACAAACTGGCCGTTCAACTACTAAGTCTTTCAAGGTTTTATTTTCAAAATTATGGAAACAACATTTCATTTTAAATCCTTTTACTTGTGGTGTCTGAGCCGTACGACCGACCATACGACCGACCAACCGACCTTGCCGAAAAAACTTTGGATAGATTTTTAACCCACTTTCTGGTAAGCTAGCGAGATGAAATTTTGCAGGCAGACTCATGTTAATGATCAAAATGAAGTATCCAAATTTTTAATCAATTGAATGAACAGTAATTGAATTATTGAATTTTTAAATTAATTCTTTTATCTCTTTATATCATGTTAATTTTTTTTATATAGAGTATTCAGGTGCGTAATATTTTCAACAACCTTTCATGTTAGGCAATAAGGCGCGCATTACATTGACATTACTTTTTAAAAATATATTCACGATCGGTGCGCATTATATTAAACACGTTAAACGAGAATGTTGTATTTTCGGATTGTTTTGCCCTGCGTATTATAATGGACATTCTTATAGTTATGTCTCGTATATAAAAGATTTATGGTAAAAAACTATATTGTTTTTTTTAAGTTTTTAAAAAAAATATTATAAATACTTTATATTAAACTTGTGGTGTCTGAGCCGTGCGACCGACCGAACTTTGGATCAATTTTTAAACCACTTTCTCGTAAGCTAGCGAGCTGAAATTTTGCTGGCAGACTCATTCCAATGATAAAAATGATGCTTCGAAATTTCAAATCAATCAAATAGACAGTAATTGAATTATTGAATTTTTAAATTATTTTATTTATCTCTTTATATCATGTTAATTTTTTGAGATAGAGTGTTGAGCTGAGTAATATGTTCAACAACCTTTCATGTCGCGCAATAAGGTGCGCATTACTTTGACAGTACTTTTTAAAAATATATTCACTATTGGTGCGCATTATATTAAACACGTTTTACCAGACATAACTAGAATTTTGTATTTTCGGATTGTTTTGTCCTGCGTATTATAATGAATATTTTTATAACTATGTCTCGTATTTGAAGGATTCAAAGTCAAAAACTTGTTTTTTACGTTTTTTTAAATTAATGATTATTGTGTAACGTATTGTCATTTAGGTGGTTAGTGTGATATGAAAGTTTATTATTAATGAATATATATATATANTGTGTGTGTGTGTATGTGTGTGTGTGTGTATGTGTGTGTGTGTATGTGTGTGTGTGTGTGTGTGTGTGTGTGTGTATGTGTGTGTGTGTGTGTGTGTGTGTGTGTGTATGTGTGTGTGTGTGTGTGTGTGTGTGTGTGTATGTGTGTGTGTGTGTGTGTGTGTGTGTGTGTATGTGTGTGTGTGTGTGTGTGTGTGTGTGTGTGTTATTATCTCCATGTCCACGCTGTGAGCCCGGCTCCTTGCTGGAATACAGCGCTATGTGTCATTTGAGATGGCATCAAAGGCCCTGAGTTACTAAAACTCTTATAGGTCCCATTTGGGAATCTCTTGGCAAACTCACACCCCTCCCCCGAAGGGTGTAGCTGACAAGGGCACCCCCAACACGGTCCCATCTAAGAGGGGGCCGCCTGGGCAGGGTTAAGTTCGCTCGAGGCTCACCGTCCTGCCTCTCAAGGGGGTTTCCTCCCTAAGGAGGATGTGGATTTAACTAATTCGACCCGCCATAAATGCGGTGCCACCACAGCGCTTGAAACGGATCTATCTACCTAGGACTGTCGCAAGATAGGGGGAGTCATCATTGTAACCCTCCCGGGGGGTGCGGGCAACCGCAGAACCAACCACATAGTGTTGGGTAAGGGCACCCCTTATCGGGAAGGTTTCCTCAGAGCTGACGTCCGACCAAAGTTCTTCACGGCACTTTTTCTAGTATTTTACTGGCCCTCCTGGCCCTAAACAGTGCCGTTCACTGATTCTAACTAGAAAGGGGGACGAAACGGCCGCCTCGGATGACCCGACCCTCAACGGACACAATGGTTTTCATCATCGACAGAGGCGGTATCCACCATGGTCGCCTCTGCCTTAGTTCCATGCGGCGGCTGTAATCATCTGTCTAACTTCCTAGCTAGCCCTAACCGGACTTCGACCTTCCAGGTCGGGACTTCTAGTTTCGGGTTTCGCGTACCCTACTCGTCCCGGGGACCACGTAGAGGTAAGCCCCTCCCCCATAAACTATCAATTTATTATTATTAATCAAGTTGGACGAAGAAACAACTCTTCGTGATTAGCTTAGGCCAGTGGTTCATAATCAGTCGGTCGCGACCCCAAGAGGTTTGCGACGGGTTTTCTGGGGGGGGGTCGCTAACTGTCAACTAAACAATATTCAATATATTGCAAATGTGCTCTATTTTGTAAAACTATATTGTAAATGACTTAACTAAATTTCAGGGGGGTGGTCGTTTATCACATGACTTTTATAAAAGCGTGCCTCCCATGAAAGACTGGGAACCACTAGCTTAGGCAATAATATGTTATAAAAATGTAGTAAGTTCTAAATGCTTTATATTTTCTGTAAACTTTTGTAATACTTTTAATATATTTAGTAAAGAGTACTAAAATGTGGGGTTTTATAAAAAGTAAGTACCGGTAAACATGGTTCGTTCTTCGATATAGATTTTAGCCCCTTTTTCAGTCCATGGCGGAAATAGGGCAAGTGAAGTAGCGTTCACAAGTTTCATTTAGCCACCAATAACGAGCATGTGATTGGGTGGCTAGCACAATGCCCCAGGAGCCTTGCCAGTACCGAGGTTCGAACCTGTGACTTTATTTTGCCTCGGTTTGCCAGTCAAGCTCGCTACCGCTAGAATACCTTGTCTCTGGTGGCATAGATTGTCTGAGATAATTTTAATATAATTTTAATAATTGCGTAATTGTTGTTATCTGTAATGTCAAAAGCATTAGCTGAAACGTTTACTTTTGTAATAGTTAATTAATGAAGCTTCCATTTATTGTTTGATAACGCATTTTTTTAGTGTATTTTGTAATTTCCGAGTGGTTTGACGTAATAAGCCTTTAGTTTTTCAATCTTATAGAGCCTCCGTACAATTGTCTTTACATCAAATGCCCCCTGTCCCTCGATGGGGCGTGTCGTGTCGCTATACGACAATTCAATGGTGTTCTTCCACTCAAGGTGTTGGTCTCCTGGGCACCTGGGGAAAATTCAGATAGACAAAATTAAAAGATCTGTACTAAAGAATTCTTTATTTTTCCACACACAAAAACAACAACTCTTTCAAATAAATGTACCATTAATTACGTACTTTTGGCAGACGAAAAGACCAGAGACAAAGGGACATACATATACATACATAAACAGGGAGCTGGGCTGGTCGCTCAGTGGGTGTTCTGGCGGTCGGTAGAAAGGTGGGCAGTCAGTCAGGCTAACAGACATCAGTATAGTTATAAACATTGATATATTGGATGGAAGGATGGTTGCTTGGCTATATGGATGAATGGATGGTGTACGAATGGGTGGGTGGGTGGATGAATGAGTGGGTAGCTGGGTGGATGTATGGACGGACGGACGACTCGTTTGAGTCAAAACGGCACATTATGCTGCACAATGTTTCATTTAAACTGCACGGCTCCAAGGCCGCGCAGATATCTGACCGACGTCGCGCAGCAGTTTAGAATATCCGCGCAGTAAATTTTGTAAAAATATAGCACCAAAAATGTTTTTTGTGCAATTTTTAACACGTGATTTTTTACTTGTCACACTTTCCAACAAACTTTTAGATGGAACATTGATAGCGCATGCGTAGCATATATTAATGAATTCATATCGCGTTATATTTATTTGTGTGAGTATGGCAGTTGCTACCATTTAGTGAACAATTAGAGCAATAACTATAAGCTGTCACTTTTTTTTGCGAGTTGTAACTGAGCTGCCAATGTGCCAACCGAAACAAAATGTGGAAAATTAAAAACTGAAACTGAAAACTAAAAATTAAAATGACTAAGTTAACATTATGTGCTTATGTATTGTGTTTCATCTTGAACTTTTGGGACTTAATATAATTTTTTCTAATGTAATTATTTACATTTTAATGATTCAATATGAGTGTATGTCATCATGATCATGCCTATAGTAATGAACTGCAGTAATGAACAGTAGAGTGGATCTCACTTCATAAATCCGGCAAGTGCAGCTCCAGCCGGATTTTAAAAAATTGAATACGGTACACCCCTATTTAAATGAACAGATTAATATTGATTTAAATGGAATATTAAAGGGGGAGGGGTGTTGTTGTTTTTTTTCCAACAGCATGAAATGATTTATTTTTAAGTCTTAAATTAAAGAAAATTATTTTGCATTTATCTCATTACGTAGCCATATTCACAGATCATGGGGAATGACAGAGATGCCAAACGTTGTGGAGATTTATCACTTCAATCTAATCCAAAAAGCAGGGGGGGGGGAATAATAGATCCAAATTATTGTGTATATGTAACTCCCCCACTCTCAAATAATAGATTTGCACTTATGTGTGTTGTAAACTGTAAAATTAAAATTTAAAAATTAAATTGCTTCTTTTTTTTTCTTGGTTTTTTTTTTTTAATAGTTTTGAAAAATAGAGAAAAAGAGGTTGATATTTGATATAGAAAATATTTATTACATTAAACTAGGGCTGCGGATATTAACGATTAATTCCTCGATTAATCGTTAAAATGTTATCGATAAAATTCGATTACAATTTAAGAAAATATTTATTATAATTTTGTTTCAATTCATTAAAAATTATTAATAAACGATATAATATCCCAGATCACAGGATATGTATCGCTGAGGAACACAGTACAACAGTCCTCAGCGGTTTAAAAAGTTCAAAATATTTTTACTATGTCTCTTTGAGACAGGGGAAATAGCTCAATAAAACAAAACAAAATGTCAATTACCTTTTTTGTTCCTTTCATTTGAGGTGTTTTGCTTTAATTGAAATTAACGATTAATTCATGAAATTAATCGTTGATTTTTCAAGAGTTAACGATTTAATTTTATTTTACTTAATGGTAACCAGCCGGTCATTAAACCCAATATATATATATATATATGTAATAGAAAGGATCAATGGATATGTTTATAAAGAGAAGAAACATTGAAGCTTAGCATCAATGCTGACTCTTCTTCACAACTAGATGATGGAAACAATTGAAACCGAAGATTGATTAGCGAAAAACAAAATATTTGTTGCCTTACTTGAAAATATCACTCTTCATATATTCAATTAGGTTTTGTAAGTGTGGATGATGCTGGTATTCCCACACCTCAAGGTGTTAGTTGCTGCATTGTTCTATCGAATGTTCTCAAAATATTTTCATATAAAATGAAGAAGATATAGTGAATTAACAATAAGCAATCAATATTCAAAATATTTTTTTGTTTGTAAAAAAAAATGTTGGAAGACATTATTTCTTTTCTTTAAAAAAATAATAATAATACAATTATATTTTCTACTGTATGGGTATACCAATAGGCACTACATTTTTTGTCTGTGAGAATGAACACTTACAACTTTATCTTAAAATGAATGTTAATTGTTTAACATCTGATGTACATTACAATTTATTTGTGTCAACATCTGATGTACTTACAATTTATTTGTGTCAACATCTGATGTACATTTCAATTTATTTGTGTCAACATATGATGTACATTGCAATCTATTTGACCGTAATCGCTACACTACACAGCATCGGTCCAATATATTTTAACAATTGCTTTGTTCTTTAAAACATGTAGGTGACAATATGACAAATTATAATTTATTTTGAACTCATTTGAAATCTAATTTACAATTATGTGAGACGTACTATTTTTAACTTGTGTTACTATAACAATTCTTTTTAGTAACTTAAACTTACATTTACAAAAAAGTAATTTAAAATTAAAATATATTTTTTAAAAATTGCATTTACAGAAGCTATAAAATTAATAAATTATCGTTAATCTTTTGTTTCTCCAAACCATATTCCGTTAATTAATCTCCAGACCATGACTAACTTTTTCATGCAAGTGGTTCACCAATCGATTTTGATCCCCTTCATTTGGGAAACGGGTAATGTAATGATATTCGCACATGTCAGTTTACACTCACCCAAAAATATAATAGCAGTTTAATTTTAAGCTATTTTTTCCACTTCTAATGATTCATAAGTTTGATTAATTGAACGTAGAAACATATCAACATAATTTAATTTGACCTTTTTACTAAAATGGGGTTGCAGTGGCGTAGCTAGAACTTTTGCCACCTTTTTCAGAGGACATCTACAATGTAACGTCACATCAAAAACGCGCAACTTAAAATAAAAGTTCCACTTAAATCTTTGATTAATGACACTATATTTAAATGACGTTTTACATGGCTTCACGCGTGTGACGATATTATAGTGCAGCCTTACACTAAAAACATACTCAAATGACAAAAAATTTATTTGAAACATGCTGGCTTTCAAATAGAAAATACGGTTTTTATGGAGGGTGGTGGCTAAAGCTTTGTTACGTCACATGGGAAAACGGGTCTAAGCTTTCATGGTGACGTGTGACTAGGGAGGGGGAGCTTAAACATATGCTAAAATAGTGTGAAGTTATTTATGGATTGCCCCGTAAGTCAATCATATGATGGATTTTTATGAATTAATAAACATGAATATTGAAGCGACGTAAAGTTGGGAAATATTTTTTTACCATTGCATGCCATATTTATGAAAGCAGTAATAAAAGAGGCTGCATAAAATGATCTACGTATTAAAATACGCTTATAAAAATACAAGATTCTGTTTTAAAGGCCACAAGAAAGTTACTGAGGTTGCAGGTCCAGCCCCACCCCCTACGAGGCAACACATATTCGAAAAAAACAAAAAAAACATTACCATTTAATATGCTTTTATTTTGTATTTATAAAAGTTTTTTTTTTTTTTTACAAAGAAGTTGTATACATTAGTATTTAAACATGTTTATACGATAACTTACTAACTTTCATAGTAGACCTATGCATGTCACATACCTTACGTATCTCAATAATTTGTAATATCTTGTTCTATGGTCAATATCGCTAGATTTTATGGTCTTAAATCACTCATTGGGGAACGAAGATATTGCTTTTTAATTAACTTCAGTTTGGAGAAGCTCCTGTCACATCTAGCATCATTGATAGCAATTGTTGAGTAAATTCTTAGCACAATTACACTTTTTTCTGTTGGGTACATAATTTTCTAATCTATACTGTTGAATAAATTATAATAGAAAAATGGTTCTTTCCCCTCGTTTTTCTAAAGTAATGCCCCTTCTAGAAGTGTGTGGGTACAGCTATAAAAACCGGTATCCTTTTTCTTTCCATACTAATGCTTTCTCTATCAAGGTCAAAACGGTTATTTATTTGATGTGCAATTTTTTTAAAATGGTTTTCATATTATAACTAGCAATTTACCGACGCTTTGCTGCGGTAAATTAGGATTTCATTTATTGAAAAATGCGTCTTTTTTATATAGCTCATTATGAGAAAAAAAAACTAAAATTAAGCAATCGTCCACCTAGTTAGAAAGGATTTAATATATTTTTGCCTCTTACCATCGCGGAAGTGTACTCAACAGCTTCCCAAAATTTCAAGCTTCTACCTACACGGAGGATTGGAGAATTAGTGTTGATTTAGATTTATATAGTCCATTTGAGGAAAAAAAGGTTTAGGGCCCCCGGCCACCCATGAGTGGAAATTTTAAAAATGTATAGAATTATTTTCCTTATTACCATCGCGGGCTGTTACTAAACAACTACAAAAGGCTTTATACTTTTACCTACACAGAAAATGGGTGAAGCAGAAGTTGTTACCACCCACAAGCATAAAGACAAATGATTATTCCTTTCTAAATTGATGGATGTCATGTCATAACTAACCGAATCCATGCCAAATATTTTAGGGCCATAGGCCATGTAAAAGCTCATGTTGCTACCAATGATCCCTCTAAGGTTCGTTGCCAAGTGTGCAAAGATGGACAGCATCCATTTTTTTTCAATATTTTACCTAATTTGCTGCGTGGTAATTCTAAACTGCTGCGCTGTGTCGGTCAGATATCTGCGCAGCCGTGCAGCTCAAAGGTAACATTAGTTGCTACCACGTTTGTTCATGAAAAATAGTGCACTGGTCCCTGGTGCAAAGGAAAAACTCCTACTGGTACACCATACTAAAAAGTTTGAGCAGCTCTGTTTTAACGCACCAATGGTATTCAGGGTTCTGTTTATAAAAACAAAAATGTCAACGTAGGTTTCTGTGTATATGACAACGCTGACATTTAAAGTTTTGTTATTATTTTTAAAGCTATATCGAAGTTGAGAACTATGTAATCATCATGATGTTGATGGATTGCGTAAGATATCACTCTTAAGCTGAGTCTTGCCTAGTGGCAGCCTATTTATCTCATCTTATTAAGATCTTAATGGAAGGACTGAACAATACAAGCAAGGAAGACCTGGCCTCACCCCACCTTAGTTTGATTTGGTCACTCTATCTTTTTTAATGGACAACTTCCGTTTCCGTCACGACCACCAGGCGCGAGGGGTTTAAAACGTCCGCAAATCAAGGAAGTGACGTCATATAGGGTCAGATACTTAATGGTAACAGCCTTTGAAGGTGTCGTCATCCATACTCTCGAGCCGTATCATTAGACAAACTTCTAGTATGGACGGAGTTCAAGCGCTCTGTAAGAAATATTGAGAACTATTTAGTAAACAAAGCTTAAACTTTTGTCTTTATTCCATGTTTTGTCTCATGTTTTGTTTGCCGAATTCTGGCAAATCGAAAATTTTAGCGTAATGTGGTAGATCTATAGTTCATTCAGCCTCATATCCTGTATTTCTTTAACCTAAATGAACCTTTCTGCAGGGTTATCCTTGAAGATGTGTCGGTTTGTTCAATTTAGACGTATTTTACTCACAGGAAAGTACTTACATGGTATTGGTTGTAACATTCTACGGAAAGTATTTACATGGTGTTGGTTGTAACATTCTACAGAAAATCTATTTAAATTATTTTTTTTCTTAATTCATATTATTCTAAAGAGGCCACCCTAAATTTCAAAATAAAAACCACATTCAAATGTAATAATGATATAAAACTACAATGCTACCTCATCTTGGTGAGACCTGTACTAGTATATGCATCTTCTGTATGGGATCCATCCACCAAAGAAAATATTGATAAACTAGAACAAATTCAAAAAAGAGTTGCAAGATTCATTTCTGGAGAATATTCAAAACCCACAAAAGTAACACCATCACCATTAGTTAAATCATTAAACCTTGAAACTCTAGAGGATATAAGAACCAAGAGTAAATTAGTAATTATACATAAAGCAATTAATTCTAATTTATAAATACAACACAAAGATAACTTAATACAACCCTCAGATAGACATGAGGATGAAAACACCTTTCAGATTCCATATGCAAGAACAAACACATACAGGTGTTTTTCTTCCCGTCCGATATTCGGGAGTGAAATGGGTTGCCTGTAGAAACCAGGAAAGCCAACAATTTATCATTATTTAAAACTCTAATAAGAATACAGGACTAAACACAAACCCTAGATAAACGTAGGACGCAATAATCTTATGTGCAGAAAGAGCGTCTGTAACGTATAAGATAAGATAAGATACCTTTTAAAATAATGACAATGTATTATTTATTTAACTTGTATACAGTCGCAGGTGTGTCTGGGTGTCAAGATTTCTCAAAACATGTCGGAACGAATGAAAATAATTTCAAACAGTGCGTCGTGTAGAACTAGATCTACTAGAACTGAGGTTTCTCTAAGTCAACAATAAAAAGGATGTGTCTATTCCAGGCCTAACCCCTGCTGTTTGTCGGCCATGACGCGGGACGGGTTAACCCCCGTGGCTAAACTACGGACTTCCCACAAGAAAGCACGAGAGACACATTCACTTCCGCTGCTTGAGAGGTCGGCGAGGGAGACGCCGTATCAGGATTTTTCGTAAGTACTCAAATAAGAGAGGCGCTCGGCTAAACGTTCGCTCACAAATAATGATGAGTTATTGGGTTCCCTATAGTCAGGCTTTCTCCAGGAAACAAACTGTACAGTAATACCATTAAGGGGCGTGAAGGCGGCTTTGGGTCTTGAATAAAAAAAAATACTTTTTAAATAAATCTATATTACAATTATTATTATTTATATATTTATTTGTGTATTTTTATAAAATTTGTAAATAAAAAATAACAACTGATTTTGGCACTATTGAGTCATTGACTCGCATTTAACTTAAACTTACCCAAAACACCGGAAAGCCCCGCCTACTGTCACTTTAGATAGGTGGTAATTTTTATTATTTGTCATTGGTCTTTAAAATTATGCTTTTAATACGGGCTGAATATTCATAATACTTCATTAATTTTTTTAAACAACCTTTTACCAAAAGGAACGGTGATTTTTAAAAATATATTTTTCAGCCGTATCAAACGAATGGTGATGGCAAAAGCTGACTTGAAAGGGGAACTAACGACATCCGATCTTTTTGTGGACTCATCTTTCCCGCCAGATCGTTCGTCCTTGACCTATGTGTACAGTGGAGATGACAAGTATGAGCGAACGGTGTTCCGTAGACCAAAGGTCAGTTGAATTGAAATATGGGGGAGGGGGGAGACAGGGATATTCCGGGAGGAAATGTAAACATTTTTTTTTTAAAGATTGGACGATAATATTTGAAAGGTATTATAAAGTGATCTTTTGTTAATGATTTTGAGAAGAAAAAAAAATACGTTGGAAAAGGAGCGTATTATTTTGTTTGTCTATTTTGACGGGTCTACTTTGATTTTCTATTTAGGTTTGTCCAATTTGACGTTTATTATTTGGTGTGTTAGATTCTCTGTGTTACGCTGTTCTCAAGATCAAAGAACTCATTGGCTTAGTTATGTCAGATATATAATACGGCGTATGTCAATATTTGTTGAAGAATATGAAGATTAATTGCCATAAAAATCTATGATGAATGTAGAGTGAGGAAAGTGACTACAATGTATTACAATATGTTTAAATGTATTTTTAGAAAAGTTTTTTGCGCAATAACTTTTAATGCTAAACATGTAATTGGTCAATGATATGGAATGCCGTTCGACATTCTGTAATGGATCATATCAATAATTCATAAAGAGTTCTTTATATAATATCTGTAACTTTACTGTTTTATATTTTGTCATTTGCTTTCAATATTTTTAGTTTTGTTAACATTGTGAAATAGGTTTATCTTTGTCTTATATTATGAACATTTTATCCCGGTTTGCTCAAGATCAAACAATCAATCGGGATTATTTCTTCCATTCTTCTCGGGGACTAAAGACTTAAGGCAACGAGTCGTTGTCCGTTCATGTTGGGCCAACCTCAATCAGCACGAGAAAGGGACATTACTCTTACACACTTGTAGTCGCGGTCTCAAATCTAGATGGACGGCATGGGCAGAAGACGAGTAGTAGAGACATTACTCTTTTTTTCTTTCTTTTTTTTTTAACGAAGCCTGATGATTTTATCAGTGGCAATATTTGAAACTCTCATTAAGTGTTTAGTGAGGTTTTTTGTTTGTGATACATTTTGTGATAACACTTTGCTTTCTGCTCATGTTTTGATATCGAATTTGGAGTGAAATGAGAAAAGAGGGTATAGTTTCTATCTTAAGGTATAGTTTGTATTCATATGTTTAAAAGTGAACTATTACAACGGCTTGTTTGTGTGCGCTATGTTGTGGCTATTGAGAGTTGAACAACTTCTTCATTAAGTCTCGCCTTAACTGCCTCTTAAACCAATTCCTGCTCCCTCTTTGGCTCCCTCACATTCTCTCAATAACTCGATCGTGTACTCATGTACTCCATACTTGTATAGATTAAATAATTAAATGCCCCTGAAACATCTCTGCCTAACAGGATTCTTATTGACTCCATAACATCTCTGCCTAACAGGATTCTTATTGACTCCATAATACGGATGCGGAAATGGAAATTAACTATTAATTTCTTCAATAATCCTTTTTTTTAAATTAAAGAATAAATTATTATAACGATTAATCGACCATCACTTACAAATTATAGGAAGTCAAAGAATATTTTTGAATTATAAAAAATAGCGCCGATAAAAATAAATTTCCTGGCGATTACAGGAACATTTTGGTTTAAAACTATTGACTGACGGGGACGTTCAAAATGTTGATAAAGTTTGCCACCATGGTTCTAACACTACACTCGCCAACTTATTAAACCAAATAAAAAACGTATTTAGTTAATGGCAGTATTGGAGTCTGACTCGGAGGTAGAAAATTACGACAGCTCTTCTGATGAATTACTGCATTACAAAATGGAGATGAAAGTTCCTGAATCCATTAACACTCTACAATGATGGAAACTTATTGAACACTAAAATCCGATAATGTCATTCCTTGCCAAGATCGTTTTGTGCATACCTGTTACCTCAGTTCCATGTGAATGATTGTTCAGCTCGGCTGGTTATAGTGTCAATCAGACTCACTCATCCCTTGAACCAAATAATGTCAACATACTTGTCTTTTTGCGTATTTGGTTAAAAGAGGACATATAAAGGAGACATTCCAGTATTATTTAGAATTTCGACGAGAACGTTTAATAAATGTTACTTATGACATCATACATTTTAATTTGGCTTTAATTGAAAATAACGAATAATTAATCGTTAATTTTTTCTAAAGTTAAAGATTAAATTTAAATTATTAGTTAACAGCCCTACTTCCATAGCATATTTCCTTACTGACTCCATGGCTTCTAACCCAATCGCACCCCAAAAAATCATCCACAAATTCCTACACGTTTCCTAAAAATCAATTGAAGTTAATAAGCCAATATTTTATCAGATACCTTGGTCTTGTTTAACAAACCAGTTGATGCCTTTCATTGACAATCACTTAGCTGAAGCCCCACCCACATCGACCCTCACCCACCCATCCTAACAAATCTATAAACAGGTTCCGTGTTCATAAATATCCTAACGATGTGATTAGTATCGATCTCTGAGCCCTCCTCCCCCCTCCCACAAAACAACAGCGTCTTCTTCTTCTTCCCTCTATTTTCCATCCCTACATGAGGTCAGAACGTATGTTTCATGTCTGACTTTACTCCCATCTCTACATATGTGTCTTCTGATTTTACTCCCATCTCTACAAATGTGTCTTCTGATTTTACTCCCATCTCTACATATGTGTCTTCTGACTTTACTCCCATCTCTACATATGTTTCCTGTCTGACTTTACTCCCATCTCTACATATGTTTCCTGTCTGACTTTACTCCCATCTCTACATATATGTTTCATGTCTGATTTTATTCCTATCTCTACATATGTGTCTCCTGATTTTACTCCAACCTCTCCTGATTTTATTCCTATCTCTACATATGTGTCTTCTGATTTTACTCCAATCTCTCCTGATTTTACTCCCATCTATACATATGTGTTTCCTGATTATACTTCCTGATCATACTTCCACCTCTATGTATTAGTCTCCTATCTGACGTTACTCCCATCCATACAGGAGATCAGAGAGGATCCCAAACTGACGGGCCTCGGGGGTATCTGTGACGAACCATTTCCCTGGCAGATGTGGAAACAACGAGGCTGGTTCCATGCCGCCCTGGTGGTCGTGTCCCTGAGTGTGCGGGCCTTGGAACGGTTAATTCCTGGCTTTAGGAACAATGAACAAAACTTTGATGCTGCTTACATTGGTAGGTGACTTTTTACAAATGATTTATTGAATTTACGATCTCCGTCAGACAAACTTATTAAGTTCCCAAATAGATCGACAAAGTGGTGTCAAATTTTATTATTAAATCCTTTCTATTAACTCTTAGCGTCTGTCTGTCGCGAACACTTTGGATCAATTTTTAAACAACATCCTGTTATCTAGTCGTGCTGAAATTTTGCAGTCAGACACGTGGCAAGGATAAAAATGAAGTTTCAAATTTCTCATCGATCGAATGTACCATTTTTAAATTAATTAATTTTTAGATTATGTATCATGTAAAATTTTATGCTAGTCTGTCGCGCGGTGCGTAATTCATTGAACATAAATTTAGTTATGTCTCATATAAAAAGGATTTATAGTCAAAACGTTTCTATTTGTCGACTTAAAAAAAGATAGATGTACTATCCGGATTTAATTTAAGACCACACCAACGAAGGTAAAGAGTACTGCTGTGTTTTTATAAAGAAAGGAAAATCTCTTAATTTTGCTGGTGACATGTTTGTTGATTTGCTCAATATCCATTGATTGGTTGTTGTTGTTTTTTAAATCATAATCTTAAAATTATGTTAATAACTAAGTTTTGATAAATTTGCGGCTTATGTCTGTATTCAATGGGTAAAGTTTTACAGATCGCGTCTAGTCGGGTTAATTGTATGCGCATGTTGTACATTTGCTCAACATCCATCTTATCCCATTGAGCCACGAATGTACAGCATTGAAAGTATCAACAAGAGAGGACAGACTATCAAGGTGTGCATCGCTTCAATAGTTGGTCGACTCTCGACACTCACAAAGCTGACATCAATAACGTCTCAGATAAAAACTTTTGTTAAGAAAATTGATTCGAATGTGATCTTAATTAATAAATTAAAATTTAGCTTTAAAACAAAAAGAAGTTGGACAGAATTTTTTTTCTTCTTGCATTTTGTTTAGCTTTGCCGTCAAAAGAGAAAAAAAAATGTTTTCATGAACGCGGGACGTTATTTCCAACACGTAAAGGTCACCAGATCCATTATCCAGTCTCAGCAATTGAAACACTACGTCGTATGGAACGAAGAAAACAAAATTGATTTTTAACAGGCATATTTTTTTTAGTACCATGCCTTCTTTTTATTCTCCTGCTGGGTTTTGTTTGAGTTTAGATTGATCTAATATTAAACGTCTCCATCCATGTCTTTCGCAATTAGTGTTGTCGTCATAATAAGAAGAGATTATTATATTGTTGTTCAAAAGAACATGCTGTTTTATTGCTTAGGAGCCGTCCATAAGTGACGACATTCAGCTTGGGGGGGGGGGGGGGGGGGAGGGTGCACAAATTTGTGACGAGGTGCGACGAGGGGGAGAGGGTGTGTTTGAGAAATGTGACGTCACATAAAAAACGCGCAACAATCACGTGCAAAGTGTAGAATTTGTACTGAACACTTGCTATTACCTTTCTCTAAATTTCTACAGGTAGGATTAAAATTCTTATAAAATTATCAGATCCAACCATTGGTGTAACAATGGGTGTGAAGGCCCGCGTGCTTAGCCTCTTAGGTTTGCCCTGCCTACATGGCGGTGGCGTGATATTTAATGTCAGAATATAATGTACCAAAGATTTCTAGTCAAAGTTGTATACTGTATATCAGAACTAGCTACATTAATAAAAGTAGGAAGAGACAAAATACTGGCTGTGCATGATTTAGTATTGCAAAAGAGGAGTGCTTCGGTTTTGTTATCTTTCAGCTTCAGCTTGGCCTACGTCGTGACTCATAAACTAGAATCTTGTCGATAGCCACTAAATCCAGTGCATGTAGACAAATAAAATTAAATTGTAGTTAGTGCCAAAATGAGACCACGATGATTTCAGTAGCATGGCGGCATGATTAAGGCTCAAATTAACGGTTTTTAATTTATTTTTTCTTCATTTTGAGAATTACTGGGGAGTATGACGTCCCCGATTATTGTGGCTCATTCGGTTCCTTGCCACAGAAATTTCGGAAACGCAGCTTCCCTAATTTTTTGAAAACTAAACTCATTTAAAAGTTGTAGCCAGAAATTCATCTTTGCTTTTATTTATGTATAAAAATTAGTTTTAACAACTTTCAAGACTTCTGAGGTCCGTTGTTCCATCGAATGTCCATAATTCCTCCCGTCACTTTTTTCCTCATGCCAATGAATGCACGGTGTTGAATCTAAGTTCAAAGTGATTACCAAATGATTGATATTACTATCGAAGCAACTTCAGTGCATTTTGTTTATAGAGAGCTTTTAGCACTTGAATATCTCCTCACAGGCGTCTCTAAAACTGTTTCTCTCGATTCAATAGTCTAATAACATTACTTAATTCAGAATACTCAAAAACGGTATTTATTCATTTGGAAACGAGCATTTTATAGTTGGGGGCTCCTGAAACCCCCCACCCACTTTTTAGGACCCAATAGTGCCTTCGAGTATTCTTATTCGCAATAGCAATCACCGCATATATCACGATTATCACCCATATTGATGTCAGTAGACTTCGTAGTTGCGCAGCAAGTCTTCGTGCCAATATGTCCACCCTCCATTTACCATTACAAATTCTAAAGTTTATACCCTCCATTTACCATTACAAATTCTAAAGTTTATACCCTCCATTTACCATTACGAATTCTAAAGTTTATACCCTCCATTTACCATAACAAACTCTAAAGTTTATACCCTCCATTTACCATAACAAACTCTAAAGATTTATACCCTCCATTTACCATTACAAACTCTAAAGTTTATACCCTCCATTTACCATAACAAACTCTACAGTTTCTACCCTCCATTGACCGTTACAAACTCTACTGTTTCTACCATATGATAAAAAAAAAACTGGAACTAAGGGGAACCACCCCAAGCATTGCTCCCACTACCTACAAAGCTAAACCTCTGACAGGGACGTGACTAGAGCGTTTGTGCCGGGTACTAGATCCATTTATTAAAGAACTCTCAGTTGTCTTTTCATGCATTCTATAAAGTCTACAGAATTACCTCCCAGAAAACACCATGAACCATGATAACTTTATTTTGAAAATGAAATTCATAGAGCCCTACAATATCATGTCAATAATGTTGTCATGATATTCATTACAATGACACTGCAATACTTTCATTTATCACTTTTTGCACTTATTTCATCCCTAATAAAATCATATTTGGGTATCCAATCATGTCAGAAATGTTCAGAGAGTTCACGTACTTGTTTGAAGCGTGCTGAACCGTATTGATTGTCTATTAATGTCTGCCTAAAGCTGATTAATTGCTAGCTATTGTTCTGTGGATTTCTTCTACTAGAAGGTCAAGCCGGGATCACTAGAAATTTTCCGTTCGTCTCACAATGCTTTATTATAATATGGCTGTTGTTTTAATATAGTATGCAATATATATATTAGTCTACTCCCCAAAAGCAAACAAATAATTAAATAATCTTTTTAAGCACACTTTTCCAAAAATGCTTCATTAAAAGTTTTCCGGCATCCTTCCGTCTCGCGAGACGATGGTGCATCACCTTGGGGTTGGGTTGCATTTCCTCGAGTGACTGTGCAGTCCTATCCTTGAGTGACAGTCTTTGCCACAGTTTTTACACACGAGTTCTGTGCTTCCAAATGTTTTGGCCTTTCTCCTAGCTCTTCTGTCTGCAGCCTCCTCCATTCTTCGCTCCTCGGCTACTATGACGCCCTCTTTGACAACTGTGCGCCACGTAGATCGGTCTTCTGCCTTACACTCCCAGTCACTTGTATGTATTTTGGCTGCTTTCATGTCCCTTTGACAGACATCTTTAAATCGCAAGCGTGGGCGACCTGTTTTCCTCTTTCCTGAAGCAAGTTCACCATATAGGAGGTCCTTCGGAATGCGGCCGGGGCTCATTCTTTTGACATGTCCTAGCCATCTCAGGCGTCTTTCACTAAGAATTGAGAACATGCTTTGGGTATTGGCACGCGTTAGTACCTCACTATTAGGCACTTTTTCTTGCCATTTAATACCAAGGATGCGGCGCAAGCATCTCAAATGGAAGCTGTTAAGCTTACGCTCTTGTGATGTATAAGTGGTCCATGTCTCGCTCCCATATAGTAGTGTACTGATGACACAGGCTCGATAGACGCACAGTTTGGTTTTCTCCGTTAGCTTGGTGTTTTGCCAGACCCGCTTATTTAGTTTAGCCATTGTTGCGGCTGCCTTGCCAATTCTGCTGTTTATTTCTTCTTCAATGGACAGTGTATTGGAGACCTTGGATCCTAAGTAGGTGAAGCCGTCCACAACCTCCAAGTTTTCATTATCGATATTTATGGTAGGAGGAGGTCGAGTGTCTTGGGCCATGATGTTTGTCTTTTTCAAGCTGATTTGCAGACCAAATTCTTTGCAGGCATTGGAGAAGCTTGACACGAGTTGTTGCAAACCAGATTCTGTATGTGCTGTTAGTGCCGCATCATCCGCAAATAGTAGCTCTCGAATTAGGACATCCGTCGTTTTGGTCTTGGCTCGGAGGCGGGCAGTGTTGAAAAGTCCTCCATCAGCTCTGGTATGTAACCAGATTCCCTCACTGCTATCCTTGAATGCGTATCGAAGAAGTACAGAGAAGAATATTGCGAAGAGTGTTGGTGCGAGTACACAACCTTGTTTAACTCCGCTGCTGACAGGGAAGGCCTCTGACTTAGCTCCATCGAACTGTACTGTGCCAAGCATATTTTCATGGAACTGTCTGATGATGGCAAGTAGGTGAGGGGGACATCCAATTTTTGCCAGTATTTGGAATAGCCCGTTGCGACTGACTAAGTCGAAGGCTTTTGTAAGGTCCACAAATGCAATGTATAGTGGCATCTGCTGCTCTCTGCATTTTTCCTGGAGCTGTCGTATGGAGAACACCATGTCTATGGTAGACCGACCGGACCGGAAACCACACTGAGATTCTGGATAGACGCGGGATGCTAGGCTTTGTAAACGTTTTAGTATAACGCGGGCAAAGGTCTTTCCTACAATACTAAGGAGTGAAATGCCGCGATAATTATTGCAATCACTCCTATCACCTTTGTTTTTATATAGTGTCACTATATTTGCATCCTTTAGGTCTTGGGGGATGTAGCCCTGTTCCCAGCAGAGGGACAGAATCTCGTGCAATGGTTGGAGTAAAGCTGTCTTGCCACTCTTTAGAACCTCTGGTGGTATTCCATCATTCCCAGGCGCTTTTCCACAAGCTAGACTGTCAATTGCTTTGCTCAGCTCTTCCTGTGTGGGCACGACATCAAGTTCTTCCATGAGTGGCATATCTGGGATGTCATCTAGAGCGGTGCTGGAGACTGTGGTAACTGTTGAATACAATTCCAGATAATGCTCAACCCACCGTTTTAGCTGTGCTGCCTGGTCTTGAATAATTTCTCCATTTTTGGACTTTAGGGGAGCAGCTTTTGACGTCAAGGGGCCCGTTGCCTTTTTGATGTTTTCGTACATGACTTTTGCATTGCCCATGTCTGCAGCTGATTGTATACTGGAACAGAGCTTAAGCCAGTAGGTATTGACACATTTACGTGCAACCTTTTGGGCAAGTGACTTAGCTGTTTTTAAAGCATGCAAATTGTCAGGTGTAGGCTTTTCCTTGTAAGCCATAAGAGCTTTCCTTTTTGCTTCAGTGACGGGTTTCATCTCGTCCCAATGTTCATCAAACCAGTCCGTGTTTTTGTGAGATTTTTTGCCAAAGGCTTGTATTGCGGATGTATAGATTGTGTCTCTCAGTTGCGTCCATTTGGAGTCAATGGTGACGCATGGGGACATCTTTGAGAGACTTTCCTTCACCTTGTCTTTGAACAGCTGCGCTATCGCAGGGTCTTTCATGCAGGAGGTATTGATGCGTGGACTTCCCTTTTTCTTTGTGTGGTACGAGTTTTTCCTCATTATTCGTACTTTGCTGGCGACAAGGGAATGATCCGTGTCACAGTCGGCACTGTGATAGCTGCGAGTGAGTAGGACGCTAGCTAGTTGTGCACGCCTGNAAAACACGGGAAGCAGCAGTTACCGGTTATAAGCCAAAGCTCAATTGACGTAGAGCTAGGCGCCAGGGGCTGCTTCCGACGGTGGGAGAGACTACCAATGTCTCACTGGACAGCTACCGCCCGCCTCAAACTGGGCAGCCCCCAGTCAAATAGGTGCTATCCCGTCATGGCCTGCCTTCTCCACTGGGTGCGTGGAGATTAGAGTACCACTCAACAAGTGGGCCACTAAGCCCTGCACCAAGAAATACAAAAAAGAAAAAGAAGACCCCAGCTCTTCGAATCGCTAGCTGGAACGTGAGGACTATGTGTCCCGGCATCACTGATGATCTGCAGTCCATAAATGACACACGGAAGACAGGAATAATCGATAGAGAACTTAAAAGGCTAAAGATTGACATAGCATGCCTTCAGGAGACCAGGCTCCCAGACAACGGTTCACTCAAAGAGGCCAATTACACCTTCTTCTGGCAAGGCAGACCGAAAGACGAACCTAGACAGCATGGTGTGGGTTTCGCTGTTAAAAACACTCTTCTACCATCCATTGAACCACCGTCATCAGGCACGGAGAGGATCCTCACTCTAAGACTCAGAACAACTGCGGGCCCAGCAAACATTCTTAGTGTGTATGCCCCAACACTCTATTCAACTCCGGAAGAGAAGGACCAGTTCTATGGAGCGTTAGACCAGGCAATAGCCGGCATCCACAAAGACGAGGCAATCTATCTCCTAGGAGATTTCAATGCTAGAGTGGGGAGCGACCACGAAGCCTGGCCCACCTGCCTTGGACTATTTGGAAGAGGAAAGTTAAATGAAAATGGACAAAGGCTTCTGGAATTGTGCTGCTCACGAGGCTTGTGTGTGACCAACACTTTCTTCAAGTGCAAGGATATACATCAAGTATCTTGGAGACACCCTCGATCCCACCAATGGCACCAGCTGGACCTCATTATCACCAGGCGTGCACAACTAGCTAGCGTCCTACTCACTCGCAGCTATCACAGTGCCGACTGTGACACGGATCATTCCCTTGTCGCCAGCAAAGTACGAATAATGAGGAAAAACTCGTACCACACAAAGAAAAAGGGAAGTCCACGCATCAATACCTCCTGCATGAAAGACCCTACGATAGCGCAGCTGTTCAAAGACAAGGTGAAGGAAAGTCTCTCAAAGATGTCCCCATGCGTCACCATTGACTCCAAATGGACGCAACTGAGAGACACAATCTATACATCCGCAATACAAGCCTTTGGCAAAAAATCTCATAAAAACACGGACTGGTTTGATGAACATTGGGACGAGATGAAACCCGTCACTGAAGCAAAAAGGAAAGCTCTTATGGCTTACAGGGAAAAGCCTACACCTGACAATTTGCATGCTTTAAAAACAGCTAAGTCACTTGCCCAAAAGGTTGCACGTAAATGTGTCAATACCTACTGGCTTAAGCTCTGTTCCAGTATACAATCAGCTGCAGACATGGGCAATGCAAAAGTCATGTACGAAAACATCAAAAAGGCAACGGGCCCCTTGACATCAAAAGCTGCTCCCCTAAAGTCCAAAAATGGAGAAATTATTCAAGACCAGGCAGCACAGCTAAAACGGTGGGTTGAGCATTATCTGGAATTGTATTCAACAGTTACCACAGTCTCCAGCACCGCTCTAGATGACATCCCAGATATGCCACTCATGGAAGAACTTGATGTCGTGCCCACACAGGAAGAGCTGAGCAAAGCAATTGACAGTCTAGCTTGTGGAAAAGCTCCGGGGAATGATGGAATACCACCAGAGGTTCTAAAGAGTGGCAAGACAGCTTTACTCCAACCATTGCACGAGATTCTGTCCCTCTGCTGGGAACAGGGCTACATCCCCCAAGACCTAAAGGATGCAAATATAGTGACACTATATAAAAACAAAGGTGATAGGAGTGATTGCAATAATTATCGCGGCATTTCACTCCTTAGTATTGTAGGAAAGATTAAAAGTTTTAAAAGAAAGGATATTCCCTCAAAACTTTAAATTAATTCATCTCTGAAAATAATAAAGGATCCAAAATCATGGTAGATCAAATAACCATAATAACATAAAAGTTTTATTTCTTATATTATGCCCCATCACCCCCTCCCTTCCTCCCTCTCTCTCTCACTCTCTCTCTCTTTCCCTCCCTCCCTCTCTCTCTCTCAACATCTCAATAAAAACTTTGCTACCTACTATTTCTAAACATGGAGATCTCTTATACTAACCTCATCGTGCTTCTTTTTCTTTAAAATTAACTTTTAAAATTCTATCAAAATTCTACACTCGACATAAACCACGGATAAACGTAGGACGCATTAATCTTCTGTACAGAAGAAGCGTCCGACCAGCTGTTGGGGGGGGGGGTAACAAACTCTTGGTGTTATGTTTTTCAACAAAGTGACGATGTCTTTAGCCCGTACCTTAGAAGCTCATTAAATTATCTCAAATATATAACTTTCCTAAGAAACACCCGTCTAATGATAATTAATGAATAAAGGGACCTATTATCCTGGAACTTTAGACTTTGCTCTTTTCATGTTTAAATTAAAGACAGAAGTGTGAATTGTTGATATATTATTGATACACCACTCATTTCACAGGATTTTCCCATGTGATTATTGATACACTTCTCATAATACAGTTTTTTTTCATATTATTACTGCTACACTACTCATAATAGGATGTTTCTCTATGATTTTTTTATACATTACTCATCTAACAGCACGTTTCCATAAGATCATAAGATTATTGATGCACTACTCATCTAACAGGATGTTTCCACTTTCACATGTGGAGGTTTGGAGAGTGGGTGGATATCGTGGTGGATGACAACTTGCCCATGCTGGATGGCTTCCCTCTGTTCTCCAAACCCCTGGGTAGTGCCGGAGAGATGTGGGGACCACTGGTGGAGAAAGCATACGCCAAGTAAGGTTATTTGTGGTGCTTTTTCTGTCAAAGGGGAGGGGAATGGAGAAATTAGCATCACACACACACATTACTTATGCAAACACGCATATTTAGTGATATGAAATATGATTTCATTCAGCATTACATGAAATACTAGAGTGCATGTGTAATCGAATATGTGAAATTGGATGGTTTGTTTGTGATAGAAAAGGAATTTGGTTGAAAGGGTGGGGGGGTTGCTAACACAAAATCGAAATGTAAAACCCGGAGAAGGTTCAGAGCAATCCCAAAATGGCAAGCATTCCTGTTAGGGTGATTCAAGGAGAGCTACCCCAGCATGCAGCCCCTAACATGACAGTCATGCCAAAGTTGTCCTAAATAAACAAGAGAACTGTGGGATATTGACTGCAACTCTTAATTTAAACACCTTTTGATTGCAAGAAGAGATTATTTAACGATGTAATTCCATTATCATTCAGGCATGAAAACTTTTTGGTAATATAATTTTTTTTTTTAATTTACGTGTATAAGGTATCATCATCGTAATAATAATATGAGTTTACACTATTTGTGTCCTAGTTTGGGAAATGTTTTATATTACCTTTCAGACTTTCACTTTTAGCACACCAATAAATGCACTTAACAACGAAAACAACCAGATTTAAGCAGATCGAGAATATTTTGTAAACTAGACAAAGTTAATCTAATACAATCATATATGATACGAATAGGTATAAAAACACTTTTTTTTTCGTATGCAATAAAAAAAACACACACAAATTATTATCATTCTTCCCGTCTGGAATTCGCGCGTTGAATGTGTTGTCTGCACAAAATCAAACCAGGAAAAATAAGACTCTGTCAACATTTAAACCTCTTTTTAAAATGTGAGACTAGACATAAACAAAGGATAAGCTTAGGATGCAATACTTCTCTGTATAGAAGGGTTGTCTTGTTATAGATAACATAAAATAATTGTTTTCTTATGGTAAAAATATAGCCTTATAAAACAACTGATTGGAATTTAACATTAAAATCTAAGAGAAGATGGTCCAGAAACTGCAACATTCAGTAACCCTTTTGCCCCAACCCTCACATGCAAATCTTCACTTCACTGCCGCCAAGAAGCCAACCAGGCTTTGATTGAAAGCTTGAAGAACAACTTGGACATTTTTATGGACACCTCACTTGACATGGTGCACATTTAACTGGGATAAATTGAAACTTATTGACAGAAAACTTTTGGGGATCTGGCTGGTGAGAGTTAAATGGGTTTTATGACCTTCGAAGTATAAACTATGTATAAATCCTTCTTCACTCAGATTTCTGAATTATCGTGAGACAACGACAGAATGGTTGTTTACATTTTAGCTGGCAGAACGAATTTTTGTGATGTCATTTTAGTTTTAGTCTCATGAAAGTTCAGTGTACCGACCACTCTGTTAGATTAAATTTTTATCAATGAGATGCGAAATGTTGTTTATACACATTCGGCATCCTTCCGCCTCGCGAGACGACGGTGCAACACCGTTGGGTTGGGTTGCATTTTCTCGAGTGGCTGTGCAGTCCTATCCTTGAGTGACAGTCTTTGCCACAGTTTTTACACACGAGTTCTGTGCTTCCAATTGTTTTGGCCTTTCTCCTAGCTCTTCTGTCTGCAGCCTCCTCCATTCTTCGCTCCTCGGCTACTATGACGCCCTCTTTGACAACTGTGCGCGACATAGATCGGCCTTCTGCCTTACACTCCCAGTCACTTGTATGTATTTTGGATGCTTTCATGTCCCTTTGACAGACATCTTTAAATCGCAAGCGTGGGCGACCTGTTTTCCTCTTTCCTGAAGCAAGTTCACCATATAGGAGGTCCTTCGGGATGCGGCCGGGGCTCATTCTTTTGACATGTCCTAGCCACCTCAGGCGTCTTTCACTAAGAATTGAGAACATGCTTTGGGTATTGGCCCGCGTTAGGACCTCACTATTAGGCACTTTTTCTTGCCATTTAATACCAAGGATGCGGCGCAAGCATCTCAAATGGAAGCTGTTAAGCTTACGCTCTTGTGATGTATAAGTGGTCCATGTCTCGCTCCCATATAGTAGTGTACTGATGACACAGGCTCGATAGACGCACAGTTTGGTTTTCTCCGTTAGCTTGGTGTTTTGCCAGACCCGCTTATTTAGTTTAGCCATTGTTGCGGCTGCCTTGCCAATTCTGCTGTTTATTTCTTCTTCAATGGACAGTGTATTGGAGACCTTGGATCCCAAGTAGGTGAAGCTGTCCACAACCTCCAAGTTTTCATTATCGATATTTATGGTAGGAGGAGGTCGAGTGTCTTGGGCCATGATGTTTGTCTTTTTCAAGCTGATTTGCAGACCAAATTCTTTGCAGGCATTGGAGAAGCTTGACACGAGTTGTTGCAAACCAGATTCTGTATGTGCTGTTAGTGCCGCATCATCCGCAAATAGTAGCTCTCGAATTAGGACATCCGTCGTTTTCGTCTTGGCTCGGAGGCGGGCAGTGTTGAAAAGTCCTCCATCAGCTCTGGTATGTAACCAGATTCCCTCACTCCTATCCTTGAATGCGTATCGAAGAAGTACAGGGGGCGCGGTGGTCAAAGTGTTAGTGCGCTGCGGCACCAAAAAAAAAATCCTAAAACAAAAATAAAAATCGGTCACGGGTTCAAACCCCGGTTCTGGCACCCCTACGGGTAGATGATGCTCGTTAAAACCTTGGCTGGTAGTTCATCTAAGAGAAGGTAACTCCGAATACACATCCTCCGCTGCCTTGCGGCTATACCTGCCTTGCGGGAAAGGCTAAGGGAGTAAACCCCGAAAGAAAATCAGGAATTGTAGCACCTACAGGCGGTCTATACATAAGACTTATGTACATACCGGCAGCTCCTGCGACGCCAATGGCAGCCAAGCTGCATCGACGCAAGTCGTTCCCTTCGTTACACCATTGACGTGGAGAAGGGGGATATGCTGTATGGGAAGCAGCTAATTCTCCATAATACCCGCCCAGGCTTGCATCACCTCTGGAGAGGACACTCCAGCGTCGCCGCAAGGTGTCGGCAAAACACGGGAAGCAGCAGTTACCGGTTATAAGCCACAGCTCAATTGACGTAGAGCTAGGTGCCAGGGGCTGCTTCCGACGGTGGGAGAGACTACCAATGTCTCACTGGACAGCTACCGCCCGCCTCAAACTGGGCAGCCCCCAGTCAAATAGGTGCTATCCCGTCATGGCCTGCCTTCTCCACTGGGTGCGTGGAGATTAGAGTACCACTCAACAAGTGGGCCACTAAGCCCTGCACCAAGAAATGCAAATAAGAAAAAGAAGACCCCAGCTCTTCGAATCGCTAGCTGGAACGTGAGGACTATGTGTCCCGCCATCACTGATGATCTGTGTCCATAAACGACACACGGAAGACAGGAATAATCGATAGAGAACTTAAAAGGCTAAAGATTGACATAGCATGCCTTCAGGAGACCAGGCTCCCAGACAACGGTTCCCTCAAAGAGGCCAATCACACCTTCTTCTGGCAAGGCAGACCGAAAGACGAACCTAGACAGCATGGTGTGGGTTTCGCTGTTAAAAACACTCTTCTACCATCCATTGAACCACCGTCATCAGGCACGGAGAGGATCCTCACTCTAAGACTCAGAACAACTGCGGGCCCAGCAAACATTCTTAGTGTGTATGCCCCAACACTCTATTCAACTCCGGAAGAGAAGGACCAGTTCTATGGAGCGTTAGACCAGGCAATAGCCGGCATCCACAAAGACGAGGCAATCTATCTCCTAGGAGATTTCAATGCTAGAGTGGGGAGCGACCACGAAGCCTGGCCCACCTGCCTTGGACTATTTGGAAGAGGAAAGTTAAATGAAAATGGACAAAGGCTTCTGGAATTGTGCTGCTCACGAGGCTTGTGTGTGACCAACACTTTCTTCAAGTGCAAGGATATACATCAAGTATCTTGGAGACACCCTCGATCCCACCAATGGCACCAGCTGGACCTCATTATCACCAGGCGTGCACAACTAGCTAGCGTCCTACTCACTCGCAGCTATCACAGTGCCGACTGTGACACGGATCATTCCCTTGTCGCCAGCAAAGTACGAATAATGAGGAAAAACTCGTACCACACAAAGAAAAAGGGAAGTCCACGCATCAATACCTCCTGCATGAAAGACCCTGCGATAGCGCAGCTGTTCAAAGACAAGGTGAAGGAAAGTCTCTCAAAGATGTCCCCATGCGTCACCATTGACTCCAAATGGACGCAACTGAGAGACACAATCTATACATCCGCAATACAAGCCTTTGGCAAAAAATCTCACAAAAACACGGACTGGTTTGATGAACATTGGGACGAGATGAAACCCGTCACTGAAGCAAAAAGGAAAGCTCTTATGGCTTACAAGGAAAAGCCTACACCTGACAATTTGCATGCTTTAAAAACAGCTAAGTCACTTGCCCAAAAGGTTGCACGTAAATGTGTCAATACCTACTGGCTTAAGCTCTGTTCCAGTATACAATCAGCTGCAGACATGGGCAATGCAAAAGTCATGTACGAAAACATCAAAAAGGCAACGGGCCCCTTGACGTCAAAAGCTGCTCCCCTAAAGTCCAAAAATGGAGAAATTATTCAAGACCAGGCAGCACAGCTAAAACGGTGGGTTGAGCATTATCTGGAATTGTATTCAACAGTTACCACAGTCTCCAGCACCGCTCTAGATGACATCCCAGATATGCCACTCATGGAAGAACTTGATGTCGTGCCCACACAGGAAGAGCTGAGCAAAGCAATTGACAGTCTAGCTTGTGGAAAAGCGCCTGGGAATGATGGAATACCACCAGAGGTTCTAAAGAGTGGCAAGACANCAAGACCTAAAGGATGCAAATATAGTGACACTATATAAAAACAAAGGTGATAGGAGTGATTGCAATAATTACCGCGGCATTTCACTCCTTAGTATTGTAGGAAAGACCTTTGCCCGCGTTATACTCACACGTCTACAAAGCCTAGCATCCCGCGTCTATCCAGAATCTCAGTGTGGTTTCCGGTCCGGTCGGTCTACCATAGACATGGTGTTCTCCATACGACAGCTCCAGGAAAAATGCAGAGAGCAGCAGATGCCACTATACATTGCATTTGTGGACCTTGCAAAAGCCTTCGACTTAGTCAGTCGCAACGGGCTATTCCAAATACTGGCAAAAATTGGCTGTCCCCCTCACCTACTTGCCATCATCAGACAGTTCCATGAAAATATGCTTGGCACAGTGCAGTTCGATGGAGCTAAGTCAGAGGCCTTCCCTGTCAGCAGCGGGGTTAAACAAGGTTGTGTACTCGCACCAACACTCTTCGCAATATTCTTCTCTGTTGTTTATAATAATAATAATAATCGCTTGTTTATTTAATTTTATTTTCATACTAGCAAATTCTCCTGCGTTGAATACTACAATTTACTTTTCTAGACACATATTTTAGCCCTTTATTCTTAACATTTGTTGAATCATCTTTATTCGAATTCTCTGCTTTTCCCAGAATTACTTCAAATTATAATCTCAGATTATCTTGAATCTAGTCAAAATAGTTACAAATGACACAAGACAAAAAAAATAATTATATATTTTTCTAATAGCCCTCTCATCCACCCCATCTCATCTCTCATCCACCCCATCTCATCCTCCCTATCTCATCTCTCATCCACCTCAACTCATCACTCATCCACTCTATCTCATCTCTCATCCACCCTATCCCATCTCTCATCCTTCCCCTCTCATCTCTCATCCACCCCATCTCATCTCTCATCCACCCCATCTCATCTCTCATCCACCCAATCTCATCTCTCATCCACCCCACCTCGTCTCTCATCCACCCTATCTCATCTCTCATCCACCCCACATCGTCTCTCATCCACCCCATCACATCTCTCATCCACCCTATCCCATCTCTCATCCACCCCATCCCATCTTTCATCCACCCCATCTCATCTCTCATCCACCCCATCTCATCTCTCATCCACCCCATCTCATCTCTCATCCACTCCATCTCATCTCTCATCCACTCTATCCCATCTCTCATCCACCCCATCTCATCTCTCATCCACCCCACCTCGTCTCTCATCCACCCTATCTCATCTCCAATCCACCCTATCTCATCTCTCATCCACCCTATCTCATCTCTCATCCACCTTATCTCATCTCTCATCCACCTTATCCCACCTCTCATCCGCCCCATCTCATCTCTCATCCACCCTATCCCATCTCTCATCCACCCCATCTCATCTCTCATCCACCCCATCTCATCTCTCATCTCTCATCCACCTCATCTCATCACTCACCCACTCTATCTTATCTCTCATCCACACTATCCCATCTCTCATCCAACCAATCTCATCTCTCATCCACCCCATCTCATCCACCCTATCCCATCTCTCATCCACCCCACCTCATCTCTCATCAACCCCATCTCATCTCTCATCCACCCTTTCTCATCACTCATCCACCCCATCCCATCTCTCATCCACCCCATCTCATCACTCATCCACCCCATCTCATCCATCCTATCCCATCTCTCATCCACCCCATCTCATCTCTCATCCACCCCATCTCATCTCCCATCTCTCATCCACTCTATCTTATCTCTCATCCACCTTATCTCATCTCTCATCCACTCTATCTTATCTCTCATCCACCCCATCTCATCGCTCATCCACCCTATCCCATCTCGCATCCACCCCATCTCATCTCCCATCTCTCATCCACCCCATCTCATTTCTCATCCACCCCATCTCATTTCTCATCCACCCTATCCCATCTGTCATCCACCCCATCTCATCTCTCATCCACCCCATCTCGTCTCTCATCCACCCCACCTCGTCTCTCATCCATCCCCATATCATCTCTCATCCACCCCATCTCATCTCTCATCCACCCCATCTCATCTCTAATCCACCCCATCTCATCTCTCATCCACCCCATCTCATCTCTCATCCACCCTCTCTCATCTCTCATCCACCCCACCTCATCTCTCATCCACCCTATCCCATCTCTCATCCTGCCCATCTCGTCTCTCATCCACCCCACCTCGTCTCTCATCCACCCTATCCCATCTCTCATCCACCCCATCTCATCTCTCATCCACCCCATCTCGTCTCTCATCCACCCCATCTCATCTCTCATCCACCCTATCTCATCTCTCATCAACCCCATCTCATCTCTCATCCACCCCATCCCATCTCTCATCCACCCCATCTCATCTCTCATCCACCCTATCCCATCTCTCATCCACCCAATCTCGTCTCTCATCCACCACACCTCGTCTCTCATCCACCCTATGCCATCTCTCATCCACCCCATCTCATCTCTCATCCACCCCATCTCGTCTCTCATCCATCCCACCTCGTCTCTCATCCAGCCTATCTCATCTCCCATCCACCCTATCTCATCTCTCATCCACCCCATCTCATCTCTCATCCACCCCATCTCATCTCTCATCCACCCTATCCCATCTCTCATCCACCCTATCTCATCTCTCAACCACCCTCTCATCTCTCATCCTCTCTATCCCATCTCTCATCCACCCCATCTCATCTCTCAACCACCCCATCTCATCTCTCATCCACCATATCCCATCTCTCAACCACCACATCTCATATCTCATCCATCCTGTCCCATCTCTCAACCACCCTGTCCCATCTCTCATCCACCCAATCTCATCTCTCATCCACCCCATCTCATCTCTCATCCACCCCATCTCATCTCCCATCTCTCATCCACTCTATCTTATCTCTCATCCACCTTATCTCATCTCTCATCCACTCTATCTTATCTCTCATCCACCCCATCTCATCGCTCATCCACCCTATCCCATCTCGCATCCACCCCATCTCATCTCTCATCCACCCTATCCCATCTCTCATCTACCCCATCTCATTTCTCATCCACCCCATCTCATTTCTCATCCACCCTATCCCATCTCTCATCCACCCCATCTCATCTCTCATCCACCCCATCTCGTCTCTCATCCACCCCACCTCGTCTCTCATCCACCCCATCTCATCTCTCATCCACCCCATCTCATCTCTCATCCACCCCATCCCATCTCTCATCCACCCTATCTCATCTCTCATCCACCCCATCTCATCTCTCATCCACCCCATCTCATCTCTCATCCACCCTATCTCATCTCTCATCCACCAAATCTCATCTCTAATCCACCCCATCTCATCTCTCATCCACCCCATCTCATCTCTCATCCACCCCATCTCATCTCTCATCCACCCTATCTCATCTCTCATCCACCCAACATCATCTCTCATCCACCCTATCCCATCTCTCATCCACCCCATCTCATCTCTCATCCAGCCCATCCCGTCTCTCATCCACCCCACCTCGTCTCTCATCCACCCTATCTCATCTCCCATTTACCCTATCTCATCTCTCATCCACCCCATCTCATCTCTCATCCACCCCATCTCATCTCTCATCAACCCTATCCCATCTCTCATCCGCCCTATCTCATCTCTCAACCACCCTATCTCATCTCTCATCCTCTCTATCCCATCTCTCATCCACCCCATCTCATCTCTCAACCACCCCATCTAATCTCTCATCCACCCTATCCCATCTCTCATCCACCACATCTCATATCTCATCCACCCTGTCCCATCTCTCATCCACCCTGTCCCATCTCTCATCCACCCAATCTCATCTCTCATCCACCCCATCTCATCTCTCATCCACCCCATCTTATCTCTCATCCACCCTATCCAATGTCTCATCCACCCCATCTCATCTCTCATCCACCCCATCTTGTCTCTCATCCACCCCATCTGATCTCTCATCCACCCCATCTGATCTCTCATCCACCCCATCTCATCTCTCATCCACCCTATCCAATCTCCCATCCACCCTATCCCATCTCTCATCCACCCCATCTCATCTCTCATCCACCCCAACTCATCTCTCATCTCTCACCCACTCTATCTCATCTCTCATCCACACTATCCCATCTCTCATCCACCCCATCTCATCTCTCATCCACCCCATCTCATCCACCCTATCCCATCTCTCATCCACCCCACCTCATCTCTCATCCAATCCCATCTCATCTCTCATCCACCCTATCTCATCACTCATCCACCCCATACCATCTCTCATCCACCCCATCTCATCGCTCATCCACCCCATCTCATCCATCCTATCCCATCTCTCATCCACCCCATTTCATCTCTCATCCACCCCATCTCATCTCCCATCTCTCATCCACTCTATCTTATCTTTCATCCACCTTATCTCATCTCTCATCCACCCCATCTCATCTCTCATCCACCCCATCTCATCGCTCATCCACCCTATCCCATCTCGCATCCACCCCATCTCATCTTTCATCCACCCTCTCCCATCTCTCATCCACCCCATCTCATTTCTCATCCACCCTATCCCATCTCTCATCCACCCCATCTCATCTCTCATCCACCCCATCTCGTCTCTCATACACCCTATCTCATCTCTCATCCACCCCATCTCATCTCTCATCCACCACATCCCATCTCTCATCCACCCCATCTCATCTCTCATCCACCCCATCTTATCTCTCATCCACCCTATCTCATCTCTCATCCACCCCATCTCATCTCTCATCCACCCCATCTCATCTCTCATCCACCCTATCCCATCTCTCATCCACCCTATCTCATCTCTCAACCACCCCATCTCATCTCTCATCCACCCTATACCATCTCTCATCCACCCCATCTCATCTCTCATCCACCCTGTCCCATCTCTCATCCACCCTGTCCTATCTCTCATCCACCCCATCTCATCTCTCATCCACCCCATCTCATCTCTCTTCCACCCCATCTCATCTCTCATCCACCCTATCCAATCTCTCATCCACCCCATCTCATCTCTCATCCACCCCACCTTGTCTCTCATCCACCCTATCTCATCTCTCATCCACCCTATCTCTTCTCTCATCCACCCTGTCCCATCTCTCATCCACCCCATCTCATCTCTCATCCACCCCATCTCATCTCTCATCCACCCCATCTCATCTCTCATCCACCCCATCTCATCTCTCATCCACCCCACCTTGTCTCTCATCCACCCTATCTCATCTCTCATCCACCCCATCTCATCTCTCATCCACCCTATCCCATCTCTCATCCACCCCATCTCGTCTCTCATCCACCCTATCCCATCTCTCATCCACCCCATCTCATCTCTCTTCCACCCCATCTCGTCTCTCATCCACCCAATCTCATCTCTCATCCACCCCACCTCGTCTCTCATCCACCCTATCCCATCTCTCATCCACCCCATCTCATCTCTCATCCACCCCATCTCATCTCTCATCCACCCCATCTCATCTCTCATCCACCCTATCCCATGTCTCATCCACCCATCCCAACTCTCATCCACCTCATCTCATCTCTCATCCACCCATCCCATCTCTCATCCACCCCAGCTGATCTCTTATCTTCCCATCCCTTTACCGCGTAGATGCAAGCGAACCTTCCAGGCTATAGAGTACGGCTTCACGCTGGACGTGCTGACTGACCTGACAGGAGCGGTGTGTGAGTTCTTCATCCCAGATATTGACCCTCCGTCCAATCTCTTCCATATCCTCTACAAGTCTGCAATGTGCAGGTCGCTGATGGCCTGTTGGAGGAACAACAAGAGACTCACGCCTGCTGGGTTTAACTGGGCAGACGACAATGGGGTAAGATAAGAAGGTTTCTATGGAAACTGATAACTCATAAGGGATCAGATGTGTTTTAGTGCTTTGGGTATAGCAGATTGTGGGGGGAGTGGGGCTTTATTGACTTCGACCTTGCTAATTTTATTTTTTATTTTATTTTATTTATTTATTTATTTATTTTTTTGGTGGTCATTTTGAATTGTTTGTGCCTATATACCCTATCGACGATGCCATGGATTTCAGACGCTTTTAACTTTAAAAAATAAATTGTATTATCTTTAACCATTTGTTCAATTTCTAAATGTTGAACTGGTTTATATAAGTGGTTGATATTTGGAAACATGTTCTTTCTACCAAAAAAGTGAGCTCAATAGGTAACGTTTAAGTTTCAATGTATTACAGTACTTTGCCTCGTAAGAACGCATTACTGATTTCAGGTTGAAGTTATAAATTGCAAAACCTATTTTATTTTTCTTTATTGGCTTATCTTAACATATTTGTGGAATAATTGCTACGTTGCTCTCAAAGTTAAAGTTTAAGGAAGCTGCTTGCTGCTTTCTCTGTGATACTGTAGAGGTTATTAAAAGTTTCAACACCGGAACAGACCACCGAAAAAAATAAAGCTGGAGCTAAATTACAAACTTCTCTGTTTAGAAAATATATCCAATTCCGCTAAGCATTAGATTTGCTTTTGATAGGGTTGGGAGGTCACACACGCACAACGTTATCATTGTTATAAATAACTTAGTAACAATTTAAAGTTTCATAAAATACACAGTGTTTACTGACTCAACTTTAATTCATTCATCTACGCCATATTGCTGTGAAAAATTAGAAATCACTTCCTCCCCCAAACCATCTCCCATTCCTTTAAAACACGAATCTTTCATTAATCGATTTTCATAATTAACGTGTTCAATTTATGAGAAGAGAAAGAAGAAATATTTGAAATTATATTTTAGCAATACTGTAATATTGATATCGATAACGCCCGCTGGAAGATTTCACGAAAGACAATTTTAATCCACTCCAAGAAGATTTCATGTTCTTTACCTCCCCCCCCCCACCTCCCACCCCCAATCTACACTACAAAACTCCTGAGAAAAGCTGTTGATCACTGAGCGTTAACGGTGGTTCTGCTAATGTCTAGATAATTCAATATCTGAAACATTTCCTCAGTAGGAGAAAGAGACCGACCACTTTCTTAAAAGCTCAAACATAAAAGGCGACATGCTTCTTTCTGAAAGGGCAATTTGGATAAGAGAGTACTCAGGGAAACATCAGATCAATTGAGTGCTACAGACTGCTGCAACAAGTAGTTCTGTACAACTGATGTGGCCTAGTGTCTATGGCACTGGGTTTTTAACATAGAAATAGTATTTCTCTCTCTTTTCTCTCTCTCTCTCTCTCTCTCTCTCTCTCTGTCTCTGTCTCTCTCTCTCTCACTCTCTTATCTCTCTCTCTCTCTCTCTCTCTCTCTCGTGGTCTCTTTGCTTCGATCATGCCTTGTTCTTCTTCCTTTCATTTTTCTCTTTCTTTATTTTGTCCTTCTCTTACCTATGTGTTTCTAGTTTGTATATTTTACTATATTTTCAACAATCTCCTATTCATTTAGGCCAGGGGCGTCCACACTTTTTGCATGGCGGGTGATATACCTTGAAGTATAGATAGTCGCGGGCCGGATTAAAATAATATTATTAAAATGACATAGGTTAAGGAGTTTTTATTTCAAAATTTTAATGTGAAGGGTGAAACTGAGATCTTGAATGCATTAAATAGATGGGGCCAGGTTCACCACCACTGATTTTGACGCGTCTACTATTACGGATGTGATAGTCACTTATTCTCGTTCTTGACGCGGTTCTTGTTAAAATTTCATAACTGAAAAGGTCTGCTCACCAAAGTATGTCGAGCCTAACTAGCTGAGCATTTTGTTAGCAAATGTGCGAATAACGTTGAACCTTTCTTTAACCAGCTGACTGTAAAAATTCAAGGTGAGAAAGCTGCTGTTGTCTTTTGCAACACTCTGCTACTTAATTAGTTTCATTTGCAGATGGCCTGGAGCATTATTGGGGTTAACAGAGAAAGGTAAAAAAAAAAAATCATGATTTCATTTTAAATAGTTGCAAAGTAATTAAAGAGTCTTTAAAATTCAACAGTCACTGATTAGAAATCTGCAGCATACCTCTGTATTTGCTCATTGAAGCTTCTTTCGGTAAAACATGTCATGATTTCCTGTCGTGTAGTGTGGGGAAATGTGTGGTATTAGGCTGTATTTGAGACAGTTGCCTTTGAAAAAGTTTCACCTAGTTCCCAAAGGCCTAGATATGGAAATATAAGTGGCTTACCACTCCATTGTGCCTTTGAAGATTTGTCACATCAAATAAAAATGCAAAATCTGCCAGTCAAGCAAAAACAGATAGTTCTGGAATTAGTTAATCCTTATTTTTTACTATGAAATACCCGATTTCTTTTTAAGTGTGTGGAAGCGCTGAGGTGTTGTTCCCCGACTGAGCCATCTTACATCATTGTGATACACAACATCTTTGTATTCTCCCTGGATGTCAAGAGGAAACTTCTAAAACTTAAGTGAAATAGGCCATTAGAGCAAATAGAGTTTAAAGCTTTTATCACTTGCTCAAGGGAACGATCACATAGGTGTTTAGCACAAGAAATTTGTTGTTGAATTTAAGTTAAATTAAAAACCTTTGCCAGCATCTTCGCTGACTTGGGTAAAGACAAGTTTTGGCAATTAACTGTGCTCACCAATCATGGCAGGTACACTTTCAATAATAAATACAGAGATTTTTTTCTTGGTAATTTACCGCCATTAATAGAAGAATAAACAGAAGCAACTAAATTTGTTCCCTTTGTTTGGTCTTTGAGGTTGAAAGTCTTAATTAAAAACAATAAAATATTACCGATTTGTGCAATCCTTTGAGAGACTTAAAACAGTACAAAATTGTGACTTTTTAAAATAAATATATTGTCCGTCATTTAGATATATAAAATTAGGCCGCGGGCCAATTAAAATTGCTTTGCGCGCCGGTTTTGGCCCGCGGGCCGGACTTTGGACACACCTGTTTCAGGCTTTCATTTTTTAAACTTATTCTTGACATAAATTGTATTTCTACTGTTTCCACCGGGCTCAACTTTCTCTCTCACCCACATTTTTCTATATCACTCTATCTATCTATCTATCTATCTATCTATCTATCTATCTATCTATCTATCTATTTATCTATCTATCTATCCATCTATCCATCTATCCCTCTATCCATCTATCTATATATATTTATATCTATGTATACATCTATCTATCTATCTATCTATCTATCTATCTATCTATCTATCTATCTATCTATCTATCTATCTATCTATCTATCTATCTATCTCTCTATCTATCTATCTATCTATCCATCTATCCATCTATCCCTCTATCCATATATCTATATGTATATATATCTATGTATATATCTATCCACCTATCTATCTATCTATCTATCTATCTTCTATCTATCTATCTATCTATCTATCTATCTATCCATCTATATGTGTATCCATCTATCTATCTTTTTATCTATTTATCTATCTATATATCTATATCTATAAATAATTTAGGGTTGTTAACGATTTATTTAAATTTAATCGATAACTTTTCAAAAATTAACGATTAATTAATCATTAATTTCGATTAAAGACAAAATTAAAATTTGTGATGTCATAAGTAACACTTATTAAACGTTCTTGTTAAAAATCTAAATAACACTGGAATGTCACCATTAAATGTCATCTTGAAACCAACTACGCAAAAAGACAAGTGTGTTGAAATTTTTAGGTTCAATTGATAGGCGAGTCTATTTGACATTATAACCAGACGAGCTAACCAATCATTTACATTTACATGGAAACAGTGGCGTAGCGAGGGGGGGCAGGGGGGGGCGAATGCCCCCGGGCGCCACGTTAGGGGGGCGCCAAAATGAGTATTAAAACTCATTATTTTATTTCATTTTAATGTAAACTAATGTATCCCAAATACGTTTGCAAGATTGAATATTGGAGCTCCGAACATATCTTTATTACAAAACAGTTGTTAAACATGATTTAGGCGCCCCCATTGAGCGTTAAGGGGCGCCATTCTACTCATAAATAAATGACACATCCTAATGTAGGATTGCTGATGTGGGTTTTTTTTTAATTTTAAAAACTGTGAGTTCATGGTAGTGAGCAGTAAGACACCAATACTATTCTTTTAATAGAGCTACCAGAGACGACACTAAAAGCAACCAAAATTACCAAGACAAGAAAAAGGAGTGGCTTAAAGCAGTGGTTCTCACCCTGTGGTCCACGGACCACTAGTGGTCCGCTAAGATTTGCCAGGTGGTCCGTGAGAGAAGCATGAAATTTACGCACTGTAGGATTAATCGAGATAGACTAGCAAGTAAAAGAATTAACGCAGATTTAAATATATTTCTGATCTGGCCATAATGGTTTTTAATTTTATCAAGCTCGTCAATTAAATTCTCGTCTCTTTGATTTCTTATGCTCGAATATGAATCTTGAACGTTAACAGTTACTAATGTATACTGAAGTTCGCTGGTTATCTGACTGTTTTAATTACGCGATGGCGTAAGAGATTTTCATGTAGAAATAACTCAAAGCTTGTTGATAGTTTGAACCATGGCTAATGAGTTGCTATTCTGGCTTACTTGGCTGAAATTTTT
>MUZC01000105.1:165269-186747 GCA_002072015.1 Radix auricularia
AAAATTTAGCAAGAGTACACTCAACTAAACATGATCCAGTTGTTATCACGTTTTTGGAACAGTTAAAAGTATAGATTTATGTTTTCTCCCTTTCAACAACTCGTTGGGAAAAAATTAAAAAAGAGTTGTGCCAATCACAATGAAGAGGGAGTCTGAAACACGTTGGATTGCACGATCAGAAGCTGTTACAGCAATTTATGAAGGACTAGATGACATGGCAGGGCTGTTGGAAAAATTATCAGAACATACAAATATGACGCCTGACACCAGAAGTGATGCAGAAGCTTTGCTGGTAGGTATATAAAACTTTAATTTCCTAGATTTTAAACATTTCTGGAACATCATACTTGATAAAATTGATAGTGTCCAGAAACGGTTCCAGAACCTACTGTGAGTTTCAAGGAAGCTTAATCTGATTTTGAATCGCTTGAGCAAGAAATTGTCAACATTCGTGTTAATTTGAGCCATGTTGCGGTAGACAATGGGAAAGAAGATGCACAACTTGGAGAATCGAGTTTGACAGAAGATTAGACGACATCGGAGGATGCCTTGGAGAATTAAAAAGAGATGCAGAACTTTCTCCATAAGAAGAAATTGCACCTGCTATGAACAGCGAAATTGATAAACCCCAACAGGAGATATCAATACGGATTTTACGTCTTAAACAACCTAAACAACAAATTTGGATTTTTACTATAGACATCAAATCTCTTCTTGCTGAAACAAAAGTCGATACGCTTCGTTATAATTGCTTAGATTTTGCTAATTTCTACGAATTGTGTACAGAAATCAAAGACTAAAGAATGATGCTCAGTACCCGGACTGAAGTTCTACCGGAAACTACTCTGGATCTTCTCGATTTTATTGTTTCATATGGAGATGACGTATTTCCGAATCTGCGCATTTCCCTTCAAATACTTCTAAAAATTGCTGTTTCAACTAAAAGCTGTGAGCGGTCCTTCATCAAAGTAAACCTTATTTTGTCTTAATTACGTGCTTCAATGGATCAAGATCGTCTGGATGATCATGCACTCCTTAGCATCGAAAGAGAACACTTGAGAATATCAATTTTAACAGCGAGATTGACGACATTCAAATCAAGGAAGATCAATTTATTTTAGATTATATCTATTCGAGTCATTTATAATTAGTAGAGTATTGTATTTTCAAATAAATTGTTTATAATCGTATAGAGAATTATTAGTCTGTATTGTATTTCATTAAAATATCATTTGCTCCAAAAAATGAACCATATAAACCGTAAAATTTCAAATTTTTCTTGGGGGCTCAGTGAGCCCCCAGAATTTTTCGGTCCGTCAAGGGGCGCAGAATTTGTGTCTTGCCCCCGGGCGCACATGACCCTAGCTACGCCACTGCATGGAAATAAGTTAATTGGTATGCACAAAATGGTCTTGGCAAGGAATGACATTCTGATACCGGTGTTCATTAAGTTTCCACCATTGTAGAGAGTTAAATGGATCCAGGAACTGTCATCTCCGTTTTGTAACGCAGTAATTCATCAGAAGACATGTCGTCATTTCCTGTCTATGAGTCAGACTCCATTACTGCCATTAGCTTAATACGCTTTTCATTTGATTAAACAAGTAGGCGAAGTGTTAGATCCATGTGAGCACACCTTTTCAACAATTTGAACATTCCTGTCAGTCGATAGTTTAAAACTAAAATATTTGTGTAATCGCCAGGAAATTTGTTATTTTTTATCAGCCGCATTTTTTTTTTTTAATATAATTTTTTTTTCTCTAAAATAACGATAACTCCAGAATTCATTTCCATCCAGCCATCCCTTTATTCATCCGACCTTTCGTCCACCCATCCCTTCATCTATCTATTTATCAGTCTATCTCAATCTGTATGTTTTCGCTGCATTCTTCTATCTCCTCAGAGTTCAGACAAAGACCGCTACCTCCACATTATTACAGCTGTGACAAAGGTAAGCTACTCTGGCTAACATCGATTGTGTCCCTTCATTAAGACTTAATTATTCATTACTAATTCATTCTATTTAACAAAAAAGGAGAGGGGAAAAAACCGTGCCAAAGGTGGGTTGGGGCGGGTGGATGCCAGCACTTGAAATAATTGGATGAAACTATCGCTGAGGTCAGCCACACGAGACCAGGTAGTGAAACACTGTCTTGAATAAATCAGTAGCCACCATTCAGCAATGTTTCTTTATCATAATTGATTACAACACTATTTTATATTTTCATGAACTTCCTGGTTTAAAACTCTTAATGTTACTGAGTCAATCATTAAGCTAATTTTGTGACTTTGCTTGGGGTTGTGGCTCGGTGGCGGCTCCATTCTTCGAAAAAAAAAATAGCTGCGCAATTACCAAAAATACCTTCTCTCTGTTAGAGAAGACTTGCAGTTAAGGGCGGCCTGGCACCCCTCTCATCCTCTAACTACGCAACTGTTTATATCGCTTTCCCTCGGGCGATTAATGAGATTCAACACTAGTCGGTGATACTAATGCGGAATTTCGTATTGCTGTTGACGTTCAGGATTTATACGTTGTCTGTGACGCAAATTACGAACTAGTTTGGAGAAAAACACTTAGATATGGCCATAACCCTGTTTCTCTGTGCAGAAGTGTTTTAGTGCTCAAGTTCTCATACATCAACTAAACACACTTTGTTGTTGAGTTTGTTAACTTAAATTTCTAAAATTGTAGCGCTTTTGGATAGTACAGAGTCTAAAATATTACATTAGCCGTTTAGGGGCCGTCCATAAAGTACGTCACGCTCCAGGGGGGGGAGTGCGTAATAAAGAGTGACAGTTTGTGATATGGGAGGGGTTCAGACATGTGTGACGTCACGGTGTTTTATATTATATTTTAATTATTTTGTTATATAATTTTTTTTATTTATGTTCGAAAGTGTGACGTGTTTTGGGGAAAAGAAGGGGGGGGGGCATCCATGAACAATGTAGTTGTTCAAGTGGCAGCGACTCTGTAAAGATAATTGCCCCATCCAGCCAACCACCCTAACAGATCCCATTTTTTGTTCAACACCGATGTTAAGTGGTGCGAATTACAACAACAGAAAAATGATTAAAGTCTAAGAAGCCACGACATCAATAAAATTTCCCATCCCTTCTCTTGTTCTTCTAAAGAATATTTATTTCTCTCCATGGCACTTAGCCCTGCATGTAACCTTATGTTAAATGTTTTATCACTTATTATCAAATTTATTTAAAGTTTTAAAAGGATATAGCGTAAATATTGAACTTTTTGATGAAGAAATAATTGTTTTGCTTTTTTAATATATCTTTATTTATTTATTAGTTCTTTGGTTTTTAAGAAGCAATATTACGTGTAAGACGGATACACCCAGATGGGATTGCACTTCTCTACTAACTTGTCTCCAATATTTTGTTGTGTTGTCTGAGGTTGAAGAAACGATCTCGTTAAATTGAAAACTTCTCTAAAAGGTGCCCATGAATATTTAACCTCAGTCTGGTGGTTATAAGCTTTCTGTTTTCTATAGCCACAGTCTGGTGGTGGTTATAAGCTTTCTGTTTCCTATAGCCACAGTCTGGTGGTGGTTATAAGCTTTCTGTTTCCTATAGCCAAAGTCTGGTGGTGGTTATAAGCTTTCTGTTTCCTATAGCCACAGTCTGGTGGTTATAAGCTTTCTGTTTCCTATAGCCACAGTCTGGTGGTGGTTATAAGCTTTCTGTTTCCTATAGCCAAAGTCTGGTGGTTATAAGCTTTCTGTTTCCTATAGCCAAAGTCTGGTGGTTATAAGCTTTCTGTTTCCTATAACCAAAGTCTGGTGGTTATAAGCTTTCTGTTTCCTATAGCCACAGTCTGGTGGTTATAAGCTTTCTGTTTCCTATAGCCACAGTCTGGTGGTGGTTATAAGCTTTCTGTTTCCTATAGCCACAGTCTGGTGGTTATAAGCTTTCTGTTTCCTATAACCACAGTCTGGTGGTTATAAGCTTTCTGTTTCCTATAGCCACAGTCTGGTGGTTATAAGCTTTCTGTTTCCTATAGCCACAGTCTGGTGGTGGTTATAAGCTTTCTGTTTCCTATAGCCACAGTCTGGTGGTTATAAGCTTTCTGTTTCCTATAGCCACAGGCTGGTGGTTATAAGCTTTCTGTTTCCTATAGCCACAGGCTGGTGGTTATAAGCTTTCTGTTTCCTATAGCCACAGGCTGGTGGTTTAACCCTGCACCGATGCTAGCGGTCACTTCCCTATCACGGTTAGAAGGAAAACTTGTCAATTCAAACTATCATACAGAAAATTTTTAAACAATAACTAAAAGTTTTTTTTTTATATTTAAGCCTTTTGCCACTTGCTCTTAGCTCTGTCTTACTTTGTCTTCAAGGTCAAGTGACCCAGGACATGACAGCAGGACAACTTCGCGCCTTTTGTTCCCTTAGTCATTTAGGTTTCAGTTCTGGTTGAGGAAAACAAAGGGATTCATTTATTATTAATAACAATGCATTATTTATATTGTTGACGTGTTTAAACACTGAGATTCTATCATGGTTTGGAATTGAAGTTTTGAAAGCATTTTAAGCATCTATCCAAATATTCTTTAAACGCCTAAAGATATTCACAGACAAATCATATTGAAATTAATTAATTTTTTACTATTATTTCTTTTTTTATTACCTTGATGTTGTTTTTAATTTAATTCCAACGAAAATTAATATGTTACAAAATAATCAGTAAGGTATTTATACATGGAAGTAGTACTTACTAAAAGAGTGAAATATTATATTAAATTTTACCTTATCTTCTTATCTTATATGTTACAGACGCTCCTTCTGTACAGAAGATTATTGCGTCCTACGTATTTCTATGGTTTGTGTTTAGTCCTGTATTCTTACTAGAGTTTTAAGAGATGATAAAGTGGTGGCTTTCCTGGTTTCCTCAGGCAACCCATTCCACGCCCGAATACCGGACGGAAAGAAAGAAAACTTGTATGTGTTTGTTCTTGCATATGGAATAAGAAACGTGTTTTTAACTTTATGTCTATTTGAGGGTTGCATTAGGTTATCTTTGTGTTGTATTTCTAAATTAGAATTAATTGCCTTATGTATAATTACTAATTTACTCTTGGTTCTTCTATCCTCTAGTGTTTCAAGGTTTAATGATTTAACTAACGGTGTTACTCTTGTCAGTTTTGAATATTCTCCAGTAATGAATCTGGCAACTCTTTTTTACTTCATAAAAATCCATTTTATTAATGCTCAACAACTTTATAAAGTTATATCGATTCAAATTAAGTCTTTTTTTTTTCAATTTTGTTCGTTCCATTGATTGTTAAAAAATAATATGCTCATATGTTCATTATTAACTGTTACAAACAAATATTAAAAATTTTCAAGTAATCTCATTAACAGCCTCTCTTTACAACGGTTATATCTAATTTAACACTAATTATTTAAGGTGATTTGACTACAGTCATATATGCAATACCATATTAACATCGCCTCAATTCATTTCTCGGTTCAAAAATACGTGTCAACATTTCAATAAATCGCAATCTTTCAAATGTTGCAGCTGGATTATTGTCTATTGATTTATCTTTTATTAATTTATTTTTTACAACCCGTTTCAGCCCGGAGATGCTAAAAATGTTTTATTGATTTATTTCTGTCTCCCAGTTCTCTATGAACGGAGGTCGTATGGAACAAATGATTCGGTTAAAATGTCCGTATTCCTCGGAGCCGAAGTGGCATGGGCGTTTCTCAGATGGGTGAGTGCAATGGTTGATGTGTATTCTAGAGCTAGGGCCAATAAACATAGTTTTTATTTATGCAAAATCACACCCCACCCCTTAACGCCACCAAACGCACATACAAAACTCTAATGTTATTTTTTTTATAACTTATAAGTCCTAAATTATAGACAATGTCTCCTATTTCTAGTTTATGATCTGCTTTGAAGTATAGATCTCAATAATCGTGTGTTAAACGAAAAGTGTTATTTCACTCAATCTGTATATATAAGCTAATAAACGATGTATTCTAGATTGTTGTAGCATAATGTTCAACAGGTGATACTTGCTCAGAAAATGCTCATCTCTAAAATAAATCAGACAGTTCTACCAAATGCCTGAGTGAGTTTCTACGCTCAACGATAAGCCGCCAGTCACACCACAGACTGAATAAGCTGATCTTATATAGAAATCTTTTACACAGCATGTTATTTAAAGAGTGGTGGATCTACATCCTCGTAACAATAAAACGAATTAGTGTCTCATCGAATAATTCAACTTATGCAATCAGTGGAAATAACGAAATAATTTATCAACAAGAACACACACACACACACACACACACACACACACACACACACACACACACACACACACACACACACACACACACACACATAGAAAACAATAACAAAATACTCTCTACACAGCCGATACTGCCACTTGTTAAATGATTTTCACGTGTTCAGTCACCGTCAACTATATTTATTGATTTTAATAATTACTTAAAGAGCTATCCTAGGAAATGTCAATCTTAGTTAAAGACAGAAAATAAAGTATGTGTGATTTCACTAATCATTGTCTTATATTTAAATTATAATGCGTTCGTTTTGCAGTTAAAATATAAACTCAAATTCAAAATTAAAAATGTATTGGCCTTAATTAATTCATTTTCTTATTTCTCTTTATATGTAATGTTTCTCTCCCTGGAAAATAATGTCTTTAAAAAATATTTTTAACTTACATTTTTATCATGTACGGTTATATCAGTGAACATTGCAAGTATAATAAGACTAACTCAAACATCTCGTTACAGAGACACGTCATCCTGGCAAAATGTGAACTCTGAGTTTATGGCCCGCCTGCAGCCACACTCCAAGAAAGATGTGGACGAGTACTGGATGACATACGGAGACTTCAGGTGCAACTTTGGTGGACTCTTCGTCATCAGCTCGCCGGAACCGTTCCGCCTGGACGGTTTTAACATTCAGAGAACTTACCGCACGTACAGCGACGCTGGCCTGCATCACGCTGAACCGTGGTGTGAGGCCGGCTACAGGAACAGAGCGCGGCGGTTCACATCCCCAAACAACAGCTTCATTAGGGACATGGTCAAGAGGCGCACCAACAGTGACTCCGAGTGCCACTCTCATGTCTACAGTGACCCCGTCAGCGCTCCGTGTTCGCCGTCCAGGATTGAAACCCGCAGAAGCGAGCAAACAGACGCAGCCATGAGGAGGCGGTTGTATGTGGCGAAAGAGCGAGACAGCAGGGTGCAGTGCTCGGTGGAGGGCAAGCCGTCCGGTTCCCCCAGACACCAGCTCACCTCACAGCATCTCAGCCAGGACCAGCAAAGCCACATCAACGACAGCAGCGCATCAAACAAACATTCCTCTACGTCCTGCTTACCGAGTCCGAGGCGGAGGAAATCAACGGGGGAAAAGCTCAAAGACTCCCCTCGGGGCGCTGATGGGAGCCCGACGGTGAAGGGTTCCCACGCCTTGAAAAAGACACCGAAAACAAACTTCATGAAAAAGCACAGCCTGGACACAACTCTCCACGGTCTTTCGTTATCGTCATCACACCACTACACCAGCACGGACATCGGGGCCGCGTCAGTCTCGTCAACGGACCAGGACTCTTCGGTCTGGGCGTCGCCCGTTTCACCGGAAGCCAGTGTCTCCGCCGTGTCCTCCCCTTACTCGTCTCTCCCCAACACGCCCGAGGAGACTCAGGCGTCTGCCGCCATGTTCACCGTTTGTCCAGCAACACCGTCTGGTCAGAGCATGACCGACAGCTGTAACACGCTGACCAACGTCACAATACGAATGACAGGCGATGACAGCAGACGACCGCACAGTGCCCCCAATCCTTCGGGGATCAACAGGGAGTTGTCGTCTGGGTCCCTCAGTTCTTTGACCCAAAGCTCTTTCCTTGCAACTAGAGGGGACTTTTTCCGGTCAGATGGAAAATGGAAAGTCATTTTGGAACACCGTGATGTCTGGAGACGTAAGATTTTTATTTCATTTTTTAAAATTGTTTTTTCTTTTTAATTATCTCACTTTTAGTCAATCAATAATCTTAATTGTTTTATTAAAATGTGCGTTTCTCCATAGTTTTCCATATTTAAAAAAATAAAATTAAATTTGGTTTGGCTTGTTCCAGAAGAACTTGTCTATTCGAAATTTATTGCTACAAAATTGCAATCGTAAAAAGACATTTAGCAAAAAACAAATAATTTTTTATTTTTCTAAATTTTATCTTATTTATTTATTTTATTATTTTTTTGTGGGGGGGGGGAAGGGTGATATGGAAGGAAGAGTTAATGAATAGATGCTTTCTGTTTCAATCTTTAACGCCACTTCTACTCTTTGATGTGACGTTTCATCTGTTTCTGTAACAGTCACTATGTATATTTTCTTCTCTGAATCGCTCTCTAACTGATGGTCTGTTTCCGCTGCCCAAAATTCCACCCACTCTTCCATTCACGTTGTTCTCAGGAGACACGCCCAGCGCTGACAGGACGCGTATTGACATCCACTCCAAGACCCACAGAGTTTACTTCCTGGTGACACGCCATGAACTCAAAGACCCTCTGGTGCCGCCCACACTCCAGGACAAGCGGCACGTGCTCATCTCTCTGATACAGGACTACAGACACGGACCGTGTACGGCCAACTCGTTACTAGTGCCTATTGGATTTTGTCTTTACCGGGTCAGTTGTGCATTAAGGAGTGAGAGCTCTGAATGTTATATTGGATTCATGGGGTGTATTATCAACTAACCATCCCCTCCCCCTTCCCTTGAAACCACAAACAGCAGCTCCTGTTAGGTTAAAATTACCTGAAGGATCTGCCTTTTAGAGTTGTACTAATAAAGCTTTTTAAACATTTTTAAAATCTACCTTTTACTTCATTACATCCATGGTTAACAGTGGAACTTTGTGTGTGTGTGGGGGGGGGGGGGGACTTGAAAATGGAATGACCGATCGAGGTGGTCTGGGGAGCAATTTTTTTTCCTTTTAATCTGAGTCAGGGCTGTTAGGAGATATCACATTGGTGTCGAAATGCTTTTTCTTTTTTAAAACGGTAAAACTAAGGATTTTTTGGAAAAAAATATATATTTATGATGTTTGAATGCTTCAAAATGATTTCTTTCTTTTATTTCTGGCTTTGGGGTGGTGGCACGATTTCATATTTGAAAAGAAAATATGGAATCATATAGTTGCTAAAAAAATAATTCTTAATAAGCGTGTGGCATCAAATGAAATAAATCACATATATTATAGATCTAGGTTATGTAAGCTTATGTGGTAAAAATACACTTGTCATTGCTGAATGTTTAGGTGGAATCAATAACATTAACTGGACATGCTAAGACACTTCCGTAAAATTCCGATGACCCTATCACTATCCATTCCCGAAATAAGCACTCAAGGCCACTCAATTGTAAGTGGTGGTCGATGGTGGTTAAATGGTCATCCCAAGTTTTATTTTCTGAGGAGGTGGGACAAGTACGAAGTCTGATTGGAATTTTTTAAGCGAGTCAAAATTAAGTTGCATTATTGCACATGAGCTAAAAAGAAAACGAAATGACTAAGTAACCTATTATTTTCTGCAGTGTTTAGAAATGTGTACTTATTAACTTCGGCATTCCTCTCATTCCTATACTAAACACAGTGTTCAGAAGTGTGTATTTATTAACTTTGGCATTCCTCTCATTCCTAGACTAAACACTCTGACCGAGATGAGAAACGGCACATTTCTAAACTTCAGCTGATTGGTCAGGTCGATGGTGAGCCAGACAGGAGAGAGGTTACGGCACGGTTTGACCTTGACCCCGGGGGCTACTTCCTTGTCCCGTACTACCAGGCTGACCAACACCAGGGAGAGTTTCTACTGCGTGTCCTCTCAGAATCAGATCTTGGTCAGGTCAAGGCTGGCTGGTAAGTTGTCTACCTCAGCGGACGAAACCGGCTACAACTGAATTGTCTCTAACACTCAGGGTGACTTGGTACATGGGAACAAGGGTGGCTGGGAATTGTGGCACGAAATTCTCTCATTGTCTGGCCTGTAAACGCTGCACCACTAACCAACATGCCAGAATGGACTGTGCGTTCATTAAAAAAAAAGTAGGACACAAGAATATTCTGCAGCAAGTAATGTCTTTAAAAGTATTTTAAAAGCTACGTATGGCCCGGGTACTTTGAACATGTGATTTTTAATTTCAAATCTTTTATCTGAGATGTTTTGAAAATTATGGGAAGAGGTCACACAAAAATGTTTGGTGTCTGTGTGTATCCGTCTTGAGCCGGTCTGGCATAATACTTATATAGTGTCATTTTATTTCTTTTAGTAAACATTAAATTAAGATTTTCCATGCATCGTCTATAAAAGCTGTCTAGAATCGAAAAGAAGATTATGAAACAATTAAAATGTAAGGGGGGCTACTGAAGTATCTTCGAAAATTTATAAATTACCTTCTCTCTCCCTCTTGGTTTGATACAGTGATATCATAACGAGCATAATTCGTTCCAGAATCTTATTCGTTAAGCGAAACACTTTTAAACGAGACATTTCTTCACGTACAAATGAATGCAAAATACGATAATGCCTTCCCTCTTGCAAAAATACTCATATTCATTTTTCAAACATTTTATTAGCATTTGTTCAAATAAAGTTGCTTACCAATTGTTAAGGGGTGTAACAACTTGGAATAAAATTTAGATTTGAAACAAAAAACGTAAATAAAAATATGAATTTATGACAAACAATAAATCCTTTTTAACTAGAAAACTGTCTTAAAGACATTTGTTTTAGCCGACGTTTCAAAATTTGATGAAAATGTGTCGTAACTGTTTCGTAGCCATTCTTGACAATCCCTTTCAAGCATCTATATCCGTAATTTTGCTTTTGTTCTTGAGGATAGTGCAAATCGTTGATGTTGACCTATTGTATGTGTGCTAGATTAGCCACGCTCACATGTTGCTCTCGCCTTTCAATGATTTTACGTTTCATTTCCACAGTTATTTATTCTCTTATTATATTCTTCCTGTGTTTTTTTCTTCGAAGACATTTTAGCACAGGGTTGTGTACATTTTGCACGTTAAAAAATTACGCACACTGTCTGAAATACAAAATTTGTAAAAATGGGTAAAAACACACGAAAATAATACGCTAACAGACGGATTGCTAACACAAAGTAATGCCTCAGCACAGAAGTCCCGGCTCACAAATGAAAGTCGGCAAAAAGGGACTTTCCCTGTCAGCGTAACTCGTTATGCGAAATGTCGCTTGTTAAGAGAGCAACTTTTTCACATTTTTTGGCACTTTATGCGAATTACTCGTTATAAGAGGTTCTCGTTGTGAGAGGATCCAATTTATTTGTATTGGACAACTGTCGAAAGGTTTTAAAAAGTTGTAGTTTGTTTGTTGTTTTTTTCAATCATAACCTTTTTTGAGACATTTGTAATTCTGAAAGTATAATTCTAAACATTTGTTTTTATTCCTCAGCAAAATTTCGTGAGTTTTCAACATGTTGGAAGTAATTGTCTCAAACGGATGAGGTTGACAGTTGTGTTTATTACCAAGTTGACGACATGTGGTGCAATTTCGAAGGATATTAAGAAAAGAACACGTGATTGACTAAAATAACAGGCTTGCTAATAAACAAAGAAGGCTACAATCCTGACTGGTTTATCTGTGAAATTGTCCAATCCTGATGCGGCAAAGGATCAGCGCCAGGAAAAATGCGTTTCACTTTTCAGATACATTGTGCAAAGGAAAAATGCAATCATTCTTTTAAACAAATATCGCCTATACATTCAATATCTTTGAATTATGGTGTGACTTTGGGGGATGATGCATTCATGACAATGACGCCAGAGAATGTTCCCTACAGCTACAACAAAATACATAGAATGTGTTCAACATGATGTTAACGTGTGCTTCTTACATATCCAACACATGAATGTACTGAACAAAGAATAATGAGAATTATGTTTCATGATAAACTGTATGTAATATAATGCTACTGGGACATTTCGTGTACTTTTTAATGCATTATTCTTATATATTTTTTTCACTAAATAGTTTTCAAAATTCCATTACAATTGTCAAGAGGAAACAAGTTGTGTTATACTTAATATCAACATTTAATAAGGAGTATTATGTTGTGCTGAACAGAATATAACGGAAAAAGATTTGACCCATCTGTAGGAGGACAATGTCGGTTGTTCTAGTTGGTCCTCAGTGGACAATGAAGTTAGTTGATCTTATCACCAGAGTTTGACATCATAACCATTTCTTGACATCATAACCATCTCTTGACATCATAACAATCTCTTGACATCATAACAATCTCTTGACATCATAACTATCTCTTGACATCATAACCATTTCTTGACATCATAACCCTCTCTTGACATCATAACCATCCCTTGACATCATAACCATCTCATGACATCATAACGCTCTCTTGACATCACAACAATCTCTTGACATCATAACCATCTCTTGACATCATAACCATCTCTTGACATCATAACCATCTCTTGACATCATAACAATCTCTTGACATCATAACCATCTCTTGACATCATAACCACCTCTTGACATCATAACAATGTCTTGACATCATAACAATCTCTTGACATCATAACCATCTCTTGACATCATAACCATCTCTTGACATCATAACCGTATTTTGACATCATAACCATTTCTTCACATCATAACCATTTCTTCACATCATAACCATCTCATGACATCATAACCATCTCTTGGCATCATAACCGTCTTTTGACATCATAACCATCCCTTGACATCATAACCATCTTGTGACATGCCAAAGGTTACAATAAAAATATTATTTCTCAAATATTAAGCTTGTATATAATTAGGGTGTCTCAAAGTGGCTCACTAAAATATTCTTCAAACTGTTTTCATTTGTATATATGGGAAATGGATCCTAGTGTAATCTATTCCATGCATTATCTATTTATTGAATGCCATGCTGTAGGCTCTTCTGTTAAAACTAATTTTTTTTTAAGAAAACTAAACATTAGTTGCTTTATTTTTTCATTTCTGTCTTGATGTTAGTAGCATTATAACAGCAGTTAGAAGTAGCATTCCTTGATGTGTTAATAGGAGATCTGACATTAGTAATTTGTGCGATTCCTTAGTTGGGGCTTTGCTTTAACTGTTAGTTGCACATAAGTTCACTTACTTAGAGTATTAGTTTAGTTTTATTAGGGCTGTAAATGATTCATTTAAATTTAATCGTCAATTTTATTTTAAAAAATTAACGATTAATTTTTAAAAATGCGTATGTGTAACATTTCAAAAAGAAGATATCCATATGGGGTTTAAGGAGTTTACCCCATCACCCTTTAATTCCCCTCCAACGACAACAACCCAAACTACGTCATTGCATCTGACTCAGTGTGTTATATTTCAGGTGAGTGTCCAGCATAATTTACTAAATGCCGCATAGTCGTAATAATTTTATATATAGATACATATTTGTATTTAGATTTCTATTACTTAGTTTGAATTCTGCTTATTTGATGTTGAGCCATGATTTAGGATGATAAGTTAAAAGAATTTTTTTTTTAATTTCTTGGAGAATATAGTGTTAGAATTTACTACAGCTCACTATATTTTAGCTAATTATATGAAAACTTTTAAACAGTATGCCAAGTAAGAAGTGTTCGTAAAGCTTTCACTATCTTAAACCCTCTAAACATTTTATCTGGTGGCTTTTGAATTTAGTCAAATTTGACGAATTAATATCTTTACTTTCTTCTATTTAAGCTTATTTAAAGTATCTAATAGAAAAGATAAGAAAGTTTTCCTCCCGCTACTATTACATAATGGCTGGTTTTGCCCAGACACATTTCACGAAAGCTCTAGTATTAAATAATGATTAACACGAGCAAACTTTTACTCTTCATTAATTGTGAGTATACAAAGTTATCCTGAAGTTGTGCGTTAATAAGGTGAGCCTAGCTGAACAAATCAACACAATTTTCCATTAAATGAAGACATTTAATTAAGTTACAGACTGTGGTAAAAATCATGTTATTCCGTCTGGTTATAATATAAGAGATAGTCCTATAATAAATATCATAGTAGAGAAAACGCAAAGCCAACTTTAAATAAACTCTTCAAGTTGTTGTTTTTTGTTTTTTTTTTTAGCTTTATGCGTTTCCAAAAAACTTTTTCGGTCATCCTTTCGTTAGATATCATTATATTTACATACAACCTCTTTTGGGGCACTTTTTATATTACTGGTTAAATAATAACAATTTTTTTAAGACAAGCTCCTAACGTTCGTTGCAGCCTAGGTAAGTGATTGTAAAAATTGCCGTTTATTTCCTGTTATTAAAGTTACTTTCTGACTTGATCTCTACTCTTTCAAAACCTTTTTGTAACTATGTCAGGAATATGTGATAAAGTTTCGTTTGGTCTTAAAGCTCTCGACTGATAATATCTTAAAACTTACGATACTATATGTTCTAATATATCTTATATTATTTTCGCCATTTAAAATCGTTTCTATCTTCGTGCGTCTCTCAGACACTTTTTTGCCACTTATAATGTATGCTTTTTCGTGGGTCGTATTAGTGGGCCGTCCATAAAGTATAATACGTCACGCTATTTAACTCCCCCCTCCCCACTGTCATGAATCTCGGGACCCCATCCCCCCCCCCCAAATACGTCACACTTTCGAACAAAAATATTTTTTTAACAAAATTAATAAAATTTAATATAAAACACCATGACGTCACACATGGCCGGACAACCCCCTCCCCCTGTCAAACTTTCTTACACCCCCTCCCCCTCTGGAGCGTGGCGTACTTTATGGACGGCCCCTTGGTTGCTAATATTTAAGAAATGCAACTGCCTATTTTATGGTAATCGCCTCCACCTTTCCCCCTCCCCCAAAGAACATCTCCATTGGCGTTAGATTCAGACCCGATAAATCCCCGGCAATGAAGTTATGTGAATGAAAGTCGGCTTCAAGTGATTCCGTGGTTGCCTTACCTTCACCATTTTCTCATTAGGCCTGAGATGTTTCATATTACTACTATTTTACTACAACTCTTTTTATCACCCTCGTCCCACAACCCTGATTCGAATTTACTAGAGAACATACAGATGTTTTCATGCTCTAAACAAAAAATAATAAACTATAGAACTAATTCCTTGTGATACGGTGCCAATTACATATAATTAGCTTCATTCATTTGCTTCTATTTGCTTAAAACTACAATAAAACCGTCTTATCATGTAACGTAAACATGCATCAAATCAATGTTCACTTTTCACGTGTAACATTGTATGTGTCCAATCTTATTTTCTTATTAAAATAAAATTTACTTGATTATTTTTGTATCTTGTCAACAATGAAACATAGACCCCAAAATCAAGTGTTCTTGAATTATTTCAGTTGCGTACCTTGTTATTGTGTGTAAAAATAATTTTGTGTCAAATATGTGTGTACACTATTAGATATATGTGTTAAATCATATATCTGTGTGAAAACCTACATATATATTTATTACTTTTAACTTAACAATTATTCGATAAAAAAAAATTTAGTCGATTAAAATTAATGTGATTGATTACAATTCTATTAAAATATAAGAAAATATTTATTTTTTCAAATTTATTAATTTTTTTCTTACTTACATATTTTTCCCTCGTGTTATTATTATTTATTTAGATGTGCATACGTAAACAAAAAGGTTTGTTTTCCTTACTTATCAAATTGCAGAAAGAATTTGCTGTGTTGCGTCACAAAATTTGGGAGCCATGGAATTACCGTGAGTTAACCGATTTCGCGAAATAATGAATCGGGACTTATAGGGATCTATATATGCATTATAAAAAATAGAATAAATTGATTAATATATTTAACTTTTTCCAGGTTAATCGAACAAATTTTTTAATCAGTACCAGACCTAATACTAATATATTTATATGTGTGTGTATAAGTATATCTGAATCACCTGCCAAATTATAAATAATAGGCTTGTGTGTAAATTTATCTATGTGTGTTTGTGTGTGTGTACGCGTGTGCTGCGTGCGTAAAAATTCGTTTGTACATCGTAATTTACCCCCTTCAATGACAAGTAAACATTTTACTACAATTTCATAGTTACCTGTTATTTTTACGTCAAGAAATAACGATAGAGGAATAATATCCTCTTTAATTTTGATTACCTTTTTTATATTTGAAAATGAAAAGATTTATCGATTCACATTACATTGACATTGGAGGAGTTTAAAGGCAATTTTATTTTAATTTAAAAAGTTAGTACCAGGAGATTTTCGTTGAAAATTCATATGGTTAACAAGGAAAGTGAAATTTGAAAAAAAAATGCAAATAAAGAATTGAAGCATGGCACATTTCCAGGTAGATCTACAGGGTTTGCGCGAGCTATGAACTGTTTGTTGAATGTTGCTGGAAACTTGAGCGGTGGAATCCTGCTTGCAAAGGATCTGGGTAAATATCCAAGCTGTCACAGAGGCTTTCAGGTTGCCTTTTAAACTTTATCTTATCTTAGATATACAGACGCTCCTTCTATGCAGAAGATAATTGCGTCCACAGACCATGAGAGATGATCTGTTGGCAAGTGATGCAGCGGTCACAGGCCACGGCTATAGGGGTTCCACGCATTACCCCAGCCGCCTAACTATTGTCTAGTTAGGTACCCATTCGGAGCTGGGTGACTCGGGGACTCCTCAGGCCGCGAGAACAAATCCTCACCTTCGTGTGGATTCGAACCCGTGACCATCGGTATGACAGTCGAGAGCGCTACCTCTCGACCACAACGTCCCACAAACTTTGGCTTAGCCCAACAGCCATTCTCGTTTTACCATTCAGCTCCCTGAAAAAAAATAATTTGAACAAAAACTCGTCTGAAATTCTTAAAAATGTAAGAATACTTTGGTCACCTTAAGATTGTAGTAAGATTGGTCACCTGTTGGATTATGGCTTTAATGTGGTTATGATACATTGCTGTAAAAGTTTAAAACATTGATAACAATAATATTTTGTACATTAGCAAGAAACTTATTTTCCGCATTTTCATGTAGTACCAACCATACAACCTAAATGAAACGATAGTGATAGATTCCTCATGAGGAATCTCTTTCTTCCAGCTCGCATTCAGGCCTCCAACGATCTCGAGCGTGTCTATATTTAAGACCTGGGTGTGGTAGGCGGCGAGTTCTCAAGAACCATGACATTCATAAAACTATCTCATATTCACACTAAATAAGAAGTTGGAATTTTTTTAGATCTTAATTTTAAAACCCTGATAAACAAAAGAAAAATGCATGATATGCATAAGTCATGAAAAAGGTTTCAACAAATTAGCAGTAACTAATTGTTCGTGATCACTAATAGTCAGTGCTTTTTTTCTAAAGAAAAAGGTTCCGGAACGCATATTTATGTCCGTTTTGTCATAAAGAAATAACACTGAAATGAGTGTAGTAAACATAAAATTTTAAATTATATCAAAGATACAAAATTACAAGGTTTAAACTGTTAATTTTTATTAAATATGTAGGCTAATCTACTAAAAAGACAACCTTTGAGGTTTTACAGCAAGTTCCACAGTTTTCGCATGTTTTCATCTGACAAATCATCTCGATTTCTTTTCCTGCTTTGACTGTCTACAGCTGAATGTCTTCCTCGAAGTAACCACGAACCAACGTACTTTGAAGGATCGAAAAAGTTGAGAGGTGGACCCACCAATCTGATGAATAACAGTGACGAAACTGTTTTTGTCATCAAAGAAGCCCTGGTTGGGGTGATTATAAGAGTCATCTGCGAAAATCCTCTCGCACTCACTAGAAGAAATAGAAATAGTATGTATAGCACGAATCAACGGAAGCAGTGTTTCTGGATATGTCTTTTCCATAAGGTATTCACGGAATCCACGAATCATTTCTCTTTCATTTAGTTGTAGTCTGTTTGACAATTTTCTAATTTCCATTTCTCCAAATGTTATCTGGTTGGTAACGTTTTCTGACCACTGTTTTTTTTATCTAATATGCGAGCCCACTGAGCTAATTCAGCATCTTCGTTAGTAAGCAATCTTTTCTCAATTGAGTTCTTTAGTTGTTGTTTTTTTTGTAAAAGGCGTTAGGATCAATAGGAGGATCATTAGGTGAGTTTTTTGTGTGTAATATAACTCCATGAAAACTTCTCGGCGGCAGCTGTTGCCGTTTTATAATAAGTGCCTGCATTTTGACTTCTTTCCTCAAAAACTTGTACAAGTGCTTTTATTTTTTGATTCGCCTTGTATAGATCTATGTTGCGCTCCTGTAGATCCAAGCTCAACTCAGATAATTCCTGAAGAGCATCGCATATTAATCCTAGATCCATTATAAATTCTCTAGATGTAATTTTCTTCTTCAGGCCTTCATAAGTGCACTTATCACTGGCGCTTCTTGTTGGATCATTTGTCGCTTCTTCAAAATGCTTCACCAGCGCTGCATAATTATTCCACACTGCAAACACCGAACGAAAACTAGATGATACCCATCGCGTTCTTAAAACTCGTCCAATTTTCAACAGCTCAACTTCCAGTATTTCAGCACAAGAATGCAACTCTCTGCTGTATATGGCAAAGCATGATACAGGACGTAAAACTTATCCAGAAAAGATTTGTTTTAAATACCAACAATCGTTGGGCCGGGCTATTATATATAACTAGTTTATTTAATATTAAAATTCACTTAACACTATCAGCGATATTGCATTCAACGAAACCTGAAAAAGCAGTAAAGACCAAACATTCCAAGCCAAAAAAAAAAAAAGTCTGTGGAAAAAGGTGCCGGAACGCCGTTCCGGTGCGTTCCGCCAGAAAAAAAGCACTGCTAATAGTAAACAAATGTCCATTGTTTTGTAGAAATTTAATTGTCAAACCACTGTCAAAATAAAATTAAAACAATTTCAATTATTATTTTCATAGTTTTATCTCACAGCTTTTCTTAATATTTCGGCTTCACTTTGTTTCTACTTCTTTATAAATTGGGACGGTGAATTCCAATTCCATTGTTTCATTTAAAAACATTTAATTATTTATCGTATATGCTCCAGTGGCGTAGCTAGAGCTTTTGCCTCCCGGGGCGGACTACAATATGCCGCCCTTTTAGGAGCCACCCATAAATGACGTCACGCATCGGGGGGGGGGGGGGGGAGGAGAGTCACACATGTGACGTCATTCAAAACGTGCAACTTTAAATAAAATTTACACTTAAATATACAATTACCAACACTTTATTTAATGACGGTTTACGTGGTTTCACGCGTATTGCGATATTAGAGTGCAGCCTTACACTAAAAAAACATTTAAATGACAACAAAAAAAATGATTGAAACAAGCTCATTTCAAAAAGATAATACGGCTTTTATGTGGGGAGGGGGTGGGGTCTTTGTAACGTCACAATGAGGAAGGGGTCTAAGTTTTCGTTTAGTAACTCCGTGTGAAGAGGGAGCAGAGGGTAAACAATCAGCCAAAATCACGTGACGTCATTTATGGACTGCCCCTTAAGTCAATCATATGATGGTTTTTATAAATTAATAAACATGAATAAATAATTGTAATTGAAACGATGTACATTGTAAGAGGTGGGGGAGAATTTTACTATAGCATGCCCTATTTATGTAAACATTAAATTAAAGGGGTCTCTCATGAGATGATTTACCTTTAAATACATATTTATAAAAATATAAGATAATTATTTTGAAGGCCACAAGGAAGTTATTGTCTCCCCCACCGCTCAAATGAGACAAAACATAGTCCAAAAAATGCCCCAAAACATTTTTAATTAATATGCTTTTATTTTTTATTTTGAAATATATGATTTTTTTAATAAACAAAGACATTATATACATAAGAGTGTAAACACATTTTTCATTATTAATACATTTACCTACTTACTTAGCTTTCATAGTAGAAAAATCGTGTATCATGTTATCAAAATTTAAATTATTTTTAATATCTTATTCTATGGACAATATTGCAAGATTTTGTAGTCTTAAATAACTTATTGTGGAGGGAATATAATGTTTTTTTTAAAACTAGATACATTGATAGCAATTGTTGAAAGACTCTTAGCCAAATTTTAATGTTGGGTAAAGAATTTTCCAACCTATACTGTTGAATATATTTTAATAGATCAAAGGGAATTCTATCCCGTTTTTTTTAAAAAAACATAATGCCTCTTCTTGTAGAGTAGGTACAGCCGGGGCTGGTTTAGGCTACTGCAACTTATGCAGTAGGAGTGAGCCCCGCGCTTTCATAGGCCCCACCTATCTTAATTTTCACTTATTATCCTTATTAATACATTATCCCTACCCAAACTGGGCCCCGCGCAATCCTTTTCGCATACTGAGCTGCATAGAGCCTCGCAAACGCTAAGACCGCCCTGTGGAATGCCATAAAAACCTGGATCCTTTGTCTTTCAATATCGAAAAATCTTTATCATTGTACATTTTTTTTAAATGTTTGATATTCAAATTCTTCATTTAGTTGGTTAGACGGTATTATACACGAATATTTCCGTCAAGGACATGCAACTCATCAGCGCGTTCTTTTCTTTTCTTTTATAATTACATCTATGGATAAAAACTTTTCTCGATGTACTTCTTGTTCTAAAGATAGAACCACGTCTACTGAATTTTCCCCACTCAAATTTTTCTCCTTATAATTCGGTGTTCAGTTGATATCTCCAACTCTCTGAAACTGCATTTTGTATTAGTACCAAAAATATCTTTGTTCCATGAAATGGGTTTGCATTAATTTAAAACAGAGACGAGTTCCCATAAATTGAGATACCATAGATTGCATTGAACTGAGTAAAATTCCAGCATCTGATCTCGTTTTACTAGTTACTTCAGATGTCAAATTTTTCATAAGTTAATAAGCTACCTTACAATAACTTTATGAAACCTGAAACAGTTATTTAAATTATTACTGCTTGCAAGTTAAACATAATATTTGAACCACCATGAATGTAGGTTCTTGTTAGCGCATCATTCTGCAAATGTCCAAATTCCACGCTAAAACTGTCATAGCGATATTAATAGTCGATCTACATATTTTCGAGCCAGTGGTGATGTGTTGTTTTGTGTGTGCAGTTTTCTTATAAAAGCACCATCTGTGACGTGTACAACTTAATTATCCAAAAAAATATCGTTACCTTTTTGAGCAATTTTAATTTTTTAAACGGCTTTGCGTTAGTTATAACAACCACTGTGTAATAAAACAAATGTTGCACGAATCTGTTAATTAAGACTCAAAATTAAGAATATTTTTGTTTCATCTTGGTTTTCCCCCTTCAAAAGAAAAAGGGCGGTTTTCGGAAATGGCTTTAATTTTCAAATGCCCACAAAAGCCGCCCTATGAATGAGTGCCGCCCGGGGCGGACCGCCCCCTCCGCCCCTCCCTAGCTACGCCACTGATATGCTCGTTCTATAGTCCGA